>ML094059.1:4942-22482 GCA_003697995.1 Taxidea taxus jeffersonii
GGAAGCCTGGCCCCAAAGACCTCATGATTAGATACCACTGAGGCACACACCAGGGCTCTGCTTGCCACTCAGGAGGAAACCGTACCATTTCAAACTGTGCAGAACCCTTAGAGTGGGAGAAATCTGAAGGCCCCCTGAGGTCACCCCCAAATTTGGCGGCCTCCATGGCCACAAACCAGGGGCTTACACACTGCCTTATTACTATCTTAACTGAGGCCCCAGAGGAGCCCTCAGCTGTGGTAGATCAGGCCTGCCAAGACCCTAGGCCCTAACACTAAGCCTAATGCTAGGTTGGGTTTTCAGGCTTCTGTCCCCAGAAGCCTGGCCACAAAGCCCTCCAGACTGATCAACCTGGAATCTCACCCCAAGAGTCTGCCTGCCACACAGTTGGAAACCCTGCCACTTAGACCCTCTGCAGACCCCTCCGAGGAGAGGAAATATCTGCAAGCATCCCTGAGGCCTCCCACATATTGGACGGCTCCCCTGGCCACTAAAACGGAGGCTGACGTGCTGAATGACAACTATCCTCAACTCAACCTGGCAGAGAGACAGCCTCAGCACAGGCAGATTATCCTGCCATGCCCTTAGGCCCTAACCCTAACCCTAGTATGGGTTTACAGGCTTAGATACACAGAGGCTTGGCCCTCAAGCCCTCCTGACTAGGTACCACTAATCCACATGCCAGGACTCTACATTCCACTCAGGAGGAAACTGGGCCATTTGGAACTGCAAAGAACCTTCAGAGCAGGAGAAACTTACATGCCCCCACACCGAGGCCACCCCCAAATCCCACAGCCACTCTGTCCACAAACCAGGGTCTTATGCATCGCCTTACTACTGCCCTCTACTTGGCCCCCAGGAGCGACTGCCTCAGTGCCTGCAAATCGGGCCTGCTATTCCCCTTAGTTCCAAACCGTATCCGTAGGTGGCGTTTTCAGACTTCAGTATTCAGAAGCCAGGACCCAAATCCCCCTTGATTGGGGACCACCAAGCCAAGGAAAAGGATTCTGCCACCCTCCAGGGAACCTCATGCCGTTTGGAGCAGTTCAGAATCCTGAGAGTAAGAAATCTGCCTGCCACCCTGAGACCGGTGTTAATGTTTCTACAGGCTCAAACTCATTGAGTGTCCGTCCTAACGCAAAATTCCCTCCTGTTGTTTGAAGCCTTTTCACCAAAAGTGGAGAGTTTGGTCAGCCACGGATCTGGCTCTCAGAAAGTACCCTTCAGAAGCCTAAGAACAGTGCCATGCCTTAATAAACAGTCTCCAAACGGTCCAGAAACTGTTTTCTATCTTCTTTCCCAAAGTTGAAAGCCATTTCAACTAATGTGTGCATGCCTGAAGAAGAAGGATATTCCCTGAACAAAGCCCATTCTAGAGTCATAGCACATTGCAGAGAAAATGGTATACAATAAATTTGTGCTGTCTGGGCCATAGGGGCCTTTCCGGCCATGGGCAAAAATATATGGAAACAGCAATACGCGAAACTCTGACAGGCAACTCTGAGTTGAATGCACATTTCAAGGAAGCCCTTGATGCAGGGAAACAGCCTCCTCAAATGGCTGTCTAGAAGCCTTAGTGAACTGCCGCACACCAACTCGGAATAAGATTTTCAGACTAAGATCTTTCTCTAACCTGGAAGTGTTCCATGGAAGAGACCTACAGAATCACACATCCCACATGTTACTGCACGAATCAGTTTGGAGGGAAAGCCTTGACACTGAGAGGGAGCAACGAGAGTAAAGTGCTCTAGATGCATTGGCATTCTGCTGTTCTGAGGGGAACGCATTGTACTGTGATGTGTGATACCCTTGATTCTAAGAGAGAACACAGAACTTGAACCACCTTCATTGATCGATGGGATCATATCCCCAAAGTGGGTGGGACTGAGAAAGAAGTGCCATCAGACACAGGACGGTGGGAAACAGAAAAAGAAAATAAACTCCCTTTCCAAAGTGTATGCTAAAGCCTAAGGCAAATGCTAGGCACTCTGCGAAATGTGTTGGTTCAGATTGTGCTTGCAATCTAGAGCACATATCATGGAGATAGAGGACGTTTCAGATAAACGTGTGGCACTCCTAAAGAGAGATGGGCGTTCAGAACTCTGAGAAACAAGGCCGTGCCCCAAGCATCTTCTGACAAAGTTCTTGACGCAAGATGAGCGGGGCATGATGCACGTAGCTGTCAGGGCCAAACTTAAGACCTGCAAGCTGAAAGAGCACTCAGCAAGAACAGAGCAGAGACCTTGCTTTCAAGCCCGGCTCCTTTTTGGAAGAGATAAGCATTTCAACATGTGTGCCAATGCCTGAGGAAGGCACCCCAAACTGATCTTTGGGGAAAGAAAGCTGTGAATGCAATGCCAGGTTGCATGAACCTTTGATGAAGGTACACCATTTTCCTTGTATACCTATAAGACAGGAAAAAGCTTTTGTGGAACCGTCCTTCAGGTACCCTCTTCTCGTTCAAAGATTAGGCAGTTGGGAAATTGTGAGTGAACAGCAAGGAAGACACCCACTGTGTTTGACACTGAGAAACGAATGTGCGGACTGCATCTCCCAACTACCGTCTCGCTTCCTGAGCCCAGAAACGGTTTCAAATACAAGCGAGAACATGAACGACTGTGCTGCGTGTCCATAGCTCTGAGACACAAAAGGCTAAGCAAACTCCTTTCACCGACCTTTAATTCTTCGAGGATGGAAGCATTCTCCAAGGTTATACCTTGTGGAAGCTGAAGGAGATCTTCCTATTGCGTGTACAGAGAAAGAAGTAGGGGTTTCGGCTGCCAACTTCTACAACCCCCTTAGGCCCTCAGAGTTCTGCAAACAGAACACAAGGTGTTAGTGGTGTTTGCTGTAGAACGTTTTTGAAAATGTGTCTCTGAGAAGACTAACAGAAGGGCCATGTCCTTTATGTTTCAGCACTGTCAGTTTCAACAGTTTTCATGTTTCTACAGGCTCAAAGTTGTTGAGTGTCCGGCCTGACGCATATTTCCCTCTAGTCATTTGAAGCCTTTTCAGCAGACATGGAGAGTTTGGTTGGCCACGGATCTCTCACCCAAAGTACACTTCAGAAGCCTAAGAACAGTGCCATACACTTAAATCACGGTCTCCATATGTTTCAGAGACCCTCCTTTTCTATTTTCTTTCCTGATGTGAAACGCCATTTCAACTAAGGTGTGCATGCCTGAAGGACAAGGACATTCCCTAAATGAAGTCCGTTTTAGAGTCACATCACACTGCAGAGAAAATTTCATTCAATGACTGTGGGCTCTCTTCACCATAGGGGCCTTTTGGGCCATGGGGAAATACGTAAGCAAACAGCTCTACAGGAAATGCTGATAGGGAACTCTGAGTCATATTGACTTTTCAAGGAAACTCTTGATGCAGGGAAAAAGCCTCCTCAAATGCCTGTGTGGGAGGGTTAGAGAACTGCCTATGCTCAACACCGGGAAATTCCGACTATAATCTCCTTTCTCGAACCTGGATGTGTTCCATTGTTGTGACCTACAGAAGCACACATCCCACATATTACTGCATGTACCAGATTCGAAGAAAAGCCATGGCACTTAGAAAAAGAAATGAGAGCAAAGTGCTCTAGACATATCCACATACTGCCACTCTGAGAAGAATGCATTCTACTGTGATGTGTGATACCCTTGATTCCGAGACACAAAAAAGAACTTAAACCACATTCCCAGAACAATGCAAGCACATCCCCAAAGTGGTTGCAGACTGAGAAAGATGGGCCTACAAAAACATGACGGTGGTGAAACAGAAAGAGAAAATAATCTCTCTTTCAAAGGTGTATTCTAAAGTGTAAGGCAAAAACTATGCACTCAGAGAAATCTGTTGGGTCAGAATCTAACTTGCACCAGAGAGCACAGGTCATGGTGACAGAGGACTTTTCAGATAACCTGTAGCAGTCCAAAGGACAGATCTGTGATCAGAACTCTGAGAAACAAGGCCATGCACGAGGGGTCCTCTGACTAATGTCTTGATGCAAGATGAGAGGGGCATGCCACAAGGTAGGTTTGGAGCCAGACTTAAGACCCACAAGTTGAAAGAGAACTCAGCAAGAACACGGCAGGAACCTGCTTTCAAACCATGTTTTCAACACAAAGGGAAAACACAAGGGTTTTCAACGTGGGTGTCCATGCCTGAGGAAGGACCAGCAGACCGATCTTGGGAAGAAGAAGGCTGTGAGACTAATGCCACATTGCATGAATGTTTGATGAAGCTACACCACTTTCCTTGTATACCTCTCAGAAAGGAAACAGCTTTTGTTTCCTTCAACTACCCACTTCTCATTCAAAGAATGAATATCCAGGAAATTGTGAGTGAACAGCAAGGAAGATGACCCCTCTACTTAACTATGAGAAAGGAATGTGTGGGCTACATTTCTCAACTACCTTTACTGAGCCTAGAAGCGGTTTTAAAAAACAAGCGTGAGAACGAACGACTGTGCTGTGTGCCCATAGCTCTGAGACACCACAAGACTGAAAAATGCCTTTCAGCAACCTCTTCTATTCGAGGAAGGAAGGGGTTTCCAAGACATCTACCTTGTGGAAGGTGAAGGAGAGCTTCCTCTTGCTTGCACAGAGAAAGATGTAGGGTATTGGGCTGCCACTTCCACATCACCCTCGGGTCCTCTGAATTCCGCAAATAGGACACAAGGTGTTTGTGGAGTGTGCTGTAGAACGTTTTTGCAGAGGAAAGGCAGAGAATACACATGATTTGGACTCTGGGCAGAAAGAGAGGAGCTTTACATAGACTCCCTGCTGAGTATAGTTCTGGCCTTAGGGACACATCTCATCCCCCATGAGATTATGACTTCAGCTGCAAACAAGAGTCCGGTTCTTAACCCCCAGAGCCCTCCAGGTGGCTTGACCCTTTTCTTTTTACCTGAAACTAGATGACACCAAGGCATCACTCCCAGCCAGAGGTTCAGAGCATTAGCCTTGCTCTTCATGTGGGGACTCATGCAGAGATCTTAGGACTGAGGGGAGGTTGTGCGATGGGCCCCTCAAAAGTTGGATTCAGAACAATTGGGACATCAGGAACCTTCAGGGGTTTGGAGAGGATCAGCAGAAATTGTTTGTGTGTAGACCAAACTATAGGGTTTTGGGGGGAGGTGGCCTCCTTCCTGGGGCAAGGGGAAACAATGCTATGTCTCTCCCTCGCAGGGTTTGTTTGTTTTGTTTTTTTTTCCTTTCCTGGGTGAACTTTAGAATGTGTTCCTCTCAGTGGGCATTCCCATAACCTTCCATATATCGGCCTCAGTCTTTGCTCACAGCCAATGCAGATGGAGCTCTCACACTGCCATCACCCAAAGATTGTGATGACTTCTCACTTTGATTCCGTGTAAGTGAGCATAATGGGCTTAGGCCAGGAATGCCCACAATAACCAAAGCGTGGAAAGAGCCCTGCTGTCCATCAACAGATGAATGCCAGGATAAAGAAGTTCTCTGTCTCTCTCTCTGACACTCATACATGCACGAACTCGTGTGTGCATGTGCAACTGAATTCTCCTAAGCCATCAAAAAGAATGATATCTCCCCATATTATGCGAAGGAAATAAATTCATCAGAGAAAGACAGATACATATGATTTCACTCATAAGTTTCATTGGAAAAACAAAACAGATGAACATGGGGGAAGAAAATGAAAAAGAAAATAAGTGTAAAACAATGAAACAAACAATGGGAGAACTCTAGGAAACAAAGTGAGAATGTGCCAAGAAGGGAGGTGGGTGGGGAGGATGGGATATCTGGGTGATGGGCATGAAGGAGGTCTTAAGTCTAGGAAACTCTAGGACACAACCTGAAGGTTGCTGGAAGGGAGGTGATTGGGGAGATGGAGTCATTGGGTGAGGATCATGAAGGAGGGCTCTTGCTGTAATGAGGGCTGGGTGTTATATGCAGCTGATGAGTCATTCAATTCTATCCCTGAAACTAAACTCCACTCCACTCCACTACAGTAAACGTAGATCCTAGAGGACTGCACAGGCGGTAACATTGTTGGCAGTACGAAAGTCTTTTTAATTTAAGTTTTTATTGTAATTTTTCTGTGTGCCAAGATTCAGTGTTTATGCACCACAGCCAGCATAGGAAAATCTTACTTAATATGTGTCATGAAGTAAGGGAAACGGATTTAAGGTGAAGCTTGTGGGCTTCATCACAAGGAAAGGCTTCTGCACACTGAAGGAAACAATCAATGTGCAAACCTTAAAGGCAACCTTCTGGACAGGGGAAGATATTTTCAAATGACCCTCTAGGACCGGGTAAGATCCAAAATAGATAAAGAACTTATCAAATGAACACTTAAAAAAGAAACCATCCCGTTAAAAAAAAATGGGCAAAGTAGCACGAATAGACTTCTTTCCAGGGACTGGTGTCTACTTCCTACTCTGATCCAGTGGTACAGAAGAGCAATCAGTGTCTGATATCCGAAAAGGAACAATGGCATTCATGTCCCTGAGTGATTTGTAGGCCAGCTGGTGTAAACACAGTGCTCAGTAACCAGGTTGCTTCCCTCCACTGGCTGTTCCAGATGCCTTCCTTGTGAAGACAGGAAAAGCCGTGTACGTGCAGTATGCCCCGGGACTTGGCAGATGCAGCAACTGCCCTTTAGAGGCATACTGCCCAAGGTCCCATTCTCAAGAGCTGAGAAGCAGTGGTATGTACCCACATGGTACTGTTGAACCTCTGCTTTCTCTCTCCACTAGTGAGTTGGGTAGGGGAAACAACCAAGTCCAGAAGCTGTCCCTGTCTTTCTCGGGGGAGAGTGACAGCCACTTGCTCACAGGGGTCACATATGCAACAATGGAGATTTCTCTTTTCCAACTTCACAGGCGTTAGCTCTTCTGGAGGTGGCCCAATTGCCAGGGCATAGTGCACAGCCATTCACACACAAGCCATTCTTATCTCTCCTGGTGAACCTTAATTTTCTGCGTATCCAGGTTGACCCATTCGTTCATTCCTAAGGGTTTATTTACTGATTTATGTGAGAGAAGGAGAGTACACATGACTGGGGGAAGGGCAGGATGAGAGGAGGTTCAAGTAGACTCCTTGCTGAGCAGTGAGCTGGTCTTGGGGCCCCATCTCACAACCCATGAGATCCTGACCTCAGCTGCAAACAGGAGTGAGGTGCTTAACCCCTAGAGACCACTAGAGGGCTCAACGCTTTTGTTTTTACCTGAAACTAGATGACACCAAGACATCACTCCCAGCCAGGGGTTCAGAGCATTAGCCTCCCTAGTGCTGCACAGATCTTAGTACTGTGGGGATGTTGTGGCAGGGCTCCTCAAAAGTTGGTTTCAGAACAATTTGGAGATCAGGAACCTTCGCAATTTTGAAGAGACTCAGCAGAAAATGATTGTGTGTAGGCCAAACTATAGGGTTTTGTGGGGAGGTGGCCTCTTTCCTGGGACAAGGGAAAAAAATTTAGTTTCCTCCCTCCCAGGTTTTCTTTTTGTTTTTCTTTCTTTCCTTGTGAACTGTAGAACGTGGATCCACTCAGTGGGCATTCCCATAACCTTCCATTTTTCCGCCTAGGTCTTTGTTCAAAGCCAATGTGGATAGAGTTCTCACTCACACTGCCATCACCCAAAGATTTTGATGACATCTCACTTTGATTTTGGGTAAGTGAGCCTAATTGGCATCTGGTATTTCCCAGCATGGTAGCCCTCCTGTCCCTGGATAGTTGCTGTTGAAAGGACTGTGGCCAGTGCACTGACGATTAGCCATACCATCACCACACATATGCCACTCTCACAGCTGCATGTATCACATACAATTGCGCACCCCTAGACAGCACAGAAACAGCAGGCCCAGGCATACTTCCATCACATGCCCTTGGTACAAACTACACAGACCCACCACGCACAACACAGGGCCTACAGACCTAGCACCCATACCTCACACGCACCGAACACATATACCAAACACCTGCACACTACACATAGGTCACCTCATACGAGACTTATACCATAAACACACCACTCCTACAGAGAACACATTCATAGGCTCTGTGCTCACCCTTGACACATAGAACACACACAGTAGGCATACATCACACACACACACACACCATACACATGACACAGACACAAACACACATAATACCACACAATCACCACACATACATTGTGCCCATACGCAACATACACCACACATGTGCTACACACAAAACTCACACCCAACACATGACCACGTGCTTATAACATACGAGCACACAACAAGTTCATCACAGACACACAGACACACAGACACAGACACACACACACACACACCATGCAACATACACAATGTGCGCCACACACCTACTGTACCCACACCAACCAAAAACCATACACAGGTCACATCCACCACTGACTCACCTTTGATTTACCTCCTATACAACACATTCAAACCAAAAGCACCCAATATATTTAACACAAGCACATACCCTCCATGGAACACAGTGCTTGCTCATGCACACACACATGAGCACACACACAGGAGGCACACAGTTCCCCCATCCTACAGAAATTCACATGTACCACAGAGACCACACTCCTATCTCGTAGATGACATACTCACCACTCCACTACCACCCAATACCTCACACACACCCTGACACACACATGCCCTGTATGTAACACACACACACACAGTGCCAAACACACACACATGCCTTGGAAACATGCACACCGGCAATCCTAAATACACAGGACACATACACTTATCCCCACAGACATCACACATGCACACACAATTACACGTATGCCGCACACACAGGAAACCACAAACACCACAGAAATGCTAACCACCCACACCACCAAGAAACCCCAGGAGCTCCACACACATGGCCCACAATAGTCGCACCACCCATCCAACTCCAGCACTTGTCAGTCGCACACAGACCGGCACCACACACATTCTGCACTCACCCGTGCACCGTGAAAACACATGAAGACCGCACACAACACTTATAGGGCACGCACACCAAATGGCCACCAAACGTGCACAGCATTTCCACCACAGTCTCAGTCCACCTACCATATACGTCATCCATACAATGCAAACACACACCACACACCATATAAACAGTAAAGAACAAAGTGCGCCACACACATCCCCAATACCCGCACATACTGAACCCATTTACCACATGGACCTCACAAACAACAGACACATGAAACGTACAACACATAGGCCGCACACACAGCTACCCACCTGATTTGGACCGCACATACTACCCAATACAACGCACGCACTACACGAATTCCACTCGGAACACATGTCTCAAACACACATGACACACATACAAAGCACCACCCCACCACAACACCACAAAGACAACGGACACAACTATACACAAACATACCACCTATTTCCCTCTCACACACTACAGCTGCTCCAAGACTCACCACACAAACAGCACCCACCCACCCCACATACACCATCTACACTCCACAATGCTAGCACTCCCCTATGAGGCCATACCTACATTCAGTGGCCCCAAGGCCAGAAACCCAGGGGATTACACAACCCCAGACACCATCCCCCAACTCAGCCACCTGGGGAACCTGCCTCAAGGCTAGAGGATCGGGCCTGCCATGCCCCTAGGCCCTAACACTGGGTTGGGTTTTCAGGCTTCCATTTCCAGGTCCGTGGCCCCTGAGCCCTCTGGTTTGGGGACCACTGAGCAACTCAACAGGACTACTCCTGCCACTGAGGAAGACACAGTGCCCTTTGGAGCTGCGCTGAACCCCCAGAGCCGGAGAAAACTTCATGCTCCCCCTGAGGCACCCAAATGTTCGACAGAGCCCCTGGTCACAAAAAGGACAGCTCACAGGCCAGTTGCTCCTGCCCTCAACTCATTCAATGTGGAGGGTTCCTCAGTGACCCTAGGTGGTGCATGCCGAAACTTTATTCCTTGAGCCTAAGCCTAGGATGCATTTTCAGGGTTTCAACGCCAGAAGCCTGGCCCCCAAACCCCCAACAGGGAATGCCTGAGCCACACACCAGGACTCCTCCTGCCATCCAGGAGGAAACCATGCCATTTGAACTGTGCAGAACCCTAAGACCGGGAGAAATATGCATGAACCCCTGAAGTCTCCCTCAATTTTGGCAGTCCTTGGGCAAGAAAGCCAGGGGCTTATGCACCATCTGACTGCTGCCCTCCACTCAGCCTCTCAGGTAGGCCTCATCATTGCCAGCAGATCTGGCCTGCAATGCCCCTAGGCCCTAACCCTTGCCCTAGGTGGGGTCTTCAAGCTTCCTTCCCCAGAGGCCTGGCGACCAAGCCCTCCTGATTGGGAAATCCTGAGCCACATGCTGGGACTCTCCCTGCTCTCCAGAAAGAATCCATGCCCTTGGAAGCTACACTGAACCCTTAGAGTGATAGAAACCTGCATGTTCCCCGGAGGCCATCCCCCATACCTTAGGCAGCCACCCTGGTCACAAACCTAGAGGCTGACACAACACCTGTCCCATGCCCTCAACTCAGCCTCTTGGGGACATCGCATCAGCACCAGCACAACGGGCCTGCCATGCTCCTGGGCCCTAACCCTAACCCTAAGCTTCAGTATTCAGACTTTGGTCCTAGGAAGCCTGGCCCCAAAGCCCTCCTGATTGGGGAACCCTGAATCACACACCACATCTCGGCTTGCCTCTCAGATGGAAACCGCGCCCTTTAGAACTGGTCAGAACTTAGATTGGGAGAAATCTGCATGCCACCCTTAGGTCACCCGCAAAGTCGGCGGCCTCCCTGGCCACAACCAAGGGCTTATGCACTGCCTTATGACTGCCCTCAACTGAGTCCCCAGAGGAGCCCACCTCACCTCTGGTGGATCGGGCTTGCCATGCCCCTAGGCCCTAACCTGAACCCTAGCTTGGGTTTTCAGACTTTGGTCCATGGAAGCCTGGCCCCAAAGGCCTCCTGATTGGGGATCCCTGAGGCACACTCCAGGGATCTGTTACATGAACCACATGACAGGACTTCTCCTGCCCCCCAGGAGGACACTGTGCCATTTGGAGCTGCACAGAACCCTCAGCGCAGGAGGAACAGGCATGCTCCCCTGAGGCCACCACCACATTTGGCAGTGCCCTGGCCAAGAACCCAGAGACTTACACACTTCCTGACTGCTGCCATCAACTCAGGCACGGAGAACTAGCCTCAGCACCAGCAGATGGTTCCTCCCATGCCCCTTAGCCCTAACTCTAATCCCAGGTTGGGTGTTCAGACTTCTGACCCTAGAGGTGAGACGCCCAAACCCTCGTGATTGGGAACCACTGAGCCATATGCCAGGACTCTGCCTTCCACCGCGGAGGACACAGACATTTTTTAGCTGTGCAGAACCCTCTGAGAAGGAGAAACCTGCATGTCCCCCTCAGGCCACCCACATTTCGGTGACGCCCCCACCCAGACAGGATCCCTGTAGCTGATGGGCCGCCTGACCACAGCTCTCAACTTATTCCCCTGGGCACCCCACCTCAGCATCAGCAGATTGAGTGCCATCGAATGTGTGGGAGGCCTCAGGGATGCTTGCAGATTTCGTCTCTCCTCGGAAGGGTCTGCACAGCTCCAAGAAGCAGGGTTTCCAACTGTACGGCAGGCAGACTCTTGGGGTGAGATTCCAGGGTGCTCAATCCGCATGGCTTGGGGCCAGGCTTCTGGGGATGGAAGCCTGAAAATCCAAAATAGCATTAGGTTTAGATTTAGGGCCTAGGGGCATGGCAGGCCTGATCTATCAGAGCTGAGGTGGGCTCCTCTGGGGGCTCAGTTGAGGACAGTCATAAGGCAGTGTGTAAGCCCCTTGGTTTGTGGCCAGGGAGGCCGCCGATGTTGGGGGTTACCTCAGGGGGGCTGCAGATTTCTCCCAATCTAAGGGTCTTGCCCAGTTCTAAATGGCGCGGTTTCCATCTGAGAGACAAGCAGAGCCCTGGTGTGTGCATCAGGGGTCCCCAATCAGGAGGGCTTTGGGGCCAGGCTTCCATGAACCAAAGTCTGAATAGCCAAACTAGGGTTAGGGTAAGGGCTTAGGCGCATGGCAGGCCCGGTGTGCTGTTGCTGACACGGCGTTCCAGGGGGCTAAGTTGAGAGCATATGACAGGTGGTGTGTCAGCCTCCAGGTCTGTGACCAGGGTGGCTGTCTACGGTGGGGTGTGGCTTCAGCAGAACATGCAGTTTCTCTCACTCTAAGGGTTCAGTGTAACTTCCAAGGGCATGGATTCTTCCTCGAGAGCAGGCAGAGTTCCAGCGTGTGGCACAGTATTTCCCAATCAGGAGGGCTTTGTTGCCAGGCCTCTGGGGAAGGAAGCATGAAGACCCCACCTAGGGTAAGGGTTAGGGCCTAGGGGCATTGCAGGCCAGATCTGCTGGCACTGATGTGGCCTACCCATGAGGCTGAGTCGAAGGCAGCTGTCAGTTAACTGGTGCATAAGCCCCTGGTGTACTTGGGGAGGGACCACCGAATTTGAGGAAGGATTCAGGGGTTCATGCATCTTTCTCCCTGTCTGAGGGCTCTGCGCGGGTACAAATGGCATGGTGTCCTCCTGGGTGGCAGGAGGAGTGCTGGTGTGTGGCCCAGGCATCCCCTGCCAGGGGCTTGGGGGCCAGGCTTCTGGTGATGAAAGCCTGAAAATCCATCCTAGGGTTAGGCTCAAGGCATAAAGTTTCCGCAGGCACCACCTGGGGGCGCTGAGGCGCCCTCCATATTGAATGAGCTGATGGCAGGATCAGCTGGCCTGTCAGCTGCCCTTTTTGTGGCCAGGGAGCTCTGTCAAAAATGTGGGTTCCTCAGGGGGAACATGAAGTTTTCTCCGGCTCTGAGGATTCAGCGCAGCTCCAAAGGGCACTGTGTCCTCCTCAGTGGAAGGCGGAGTCCTGATGTGTCGCTCAGTGGTCCCCAAACCGGAGGGCTCAGGGGCCACGGACCTGGAAATGGAAGCCTGAAAACCCAAGCCAGTGTTAGGGCCTAGAGGAATGGCAGGCCCGATCCTCTAACCCTGAGGCAGGTTCCCCGGGGACCTTGTTTGGGGGTAGTGGTCTTGGGGTGTGTAAGCCCTTGGTTCTCTGGCCTGGGGGTGAGATTCCACGGTGCTCAGTCCGGAGGGGTTGGGGACCAGGCTTCTGGGGATAGAAGCCTGAAAACCAAACCTAGCTTTAGGGTTAGAGTTAAGGCCTAGGGGCATGGCAGTCCTGATTTACCAGAGCTGAGGTGGGCTCCTCTGGGGGCTCATTTGAGGGCAGTCATAAGGCAGTGTGTGAGGCCTCAGTTTGTGGCCAGGGAGGCCCCCGAATTTGGGGGTGACCTCAGGGAGGCATGCAGATTTCTTCCAATCTAAGCGTTCTGCCCAGGTCTAAATGGCACGGTTTCAACACGAGAGGCAAGCAGAGCCCTGGTGTGTGCATCAGGGGTCCCCAATCAGGAGGGCTTTTGGGTCAGGCTTCCATTGACCAAAGTCTGAATACCCAAGCTAGGGTTAGGGTTAGGGCCTTGGAGCATGGGAGGCCTGGTGTGCTGGCTCTGATGTGGCGTCCCCAGGGGCTGAGTTGAGGGCATGGGACAGGTGGTGTGTCAGCTTCCAGGTTTTTGACCAGGGTGGTTGCCTAAGGTGGGCGGCTGGCCTCCAGGCTACATGCAGGTTTCTCTCACTCTAAGGGTTCAGTGTAGCTTCCAAGGGCATGGATTCTTCCTGGCGAGCCGGCAGAGTCCTATTGTGTGGCTCAGGATTTGCCAATCAGGGGGGCTTGGTCACCAGGCCTCTGGGGAAGGAAGCTTGAAGACCACACCTGGGGAAAGGGTTAGGGCCTAGGGGCATTGCAGGCCAGATCTGTTGGCATGGATGTGGCCTACCCCAGAGGATGAGTGTAGGGCAGCAGTCAGGTGGTGCATAAGCCCCTGGCTTTCTTGCAGAGGGACCACCAAAAATGGGGGAGTTTTCAGGGGTTCATGCATATTTCTCCCGGTCTGAGGTTTCTGCACGGATGCAAATGGCATGGTGTCCTCCCGGGTGGCAGGAGGAGTCCTGGTGTGTGGCTTAGGCATCCCCTGCCGGGGGGCATGGGCACCAGGCTTCTGGACATGAAATCCTGAAAATCCATCCTAGGGTTTAGGCTCAAGGCATAAAGTTTCGGCAGGTACCACCTGGGGGCCTGAGGCGCCCTCCACATTGAATGTGTTGAGGGCAGGATCAGCTGTCATGTCAGCTGCCTTTTTTGTGGCGGGGGGGGGGTCCATTGAACATGTGGGTTCCTCAGGGGGAGCATGAAGTTTTCTCCCACTCTGAGTGTTCAGTGCTGCTCCAAAGGGCACTGTGTCTTCCTCAGTGGCAGGTAGAGTCCTGGTTTGTTGCTCAGTGGACCCCAAAGGGGAGGGCTTGGGGGCCACGCACCTGGAAATGGAAACCTGAAAACCCAACCCAGTGTTAGGGCCTAGGGGCATGGCAGGCCCGATCCTCTAGCCCTGTGGCAGGTTCCCCAGGGGGCTGAGTTGGGTGTGGTGGTCTGGGGGTGTGTAATCCCCTGGGTTTCTGGCCTGGGTGGCACTGAATGTCGGTATGGCCTCAGGGGGGCATGCAGTTTTCTCCCACTCTGAGAGTGCTTTGGGGCTCCAAATGGCATGGTGTTCTCCTGGGTGGCTGGCAGAGTCCCGGCATGTGGCTCAAGGTTCTCCAATCAGGAGACCTGGGGCCAGGGCTCTGGGGACGGAAGCATGTAAACCCAACCTTGGGTCCGAGTAAGGGCTAGGGTCATGGCAGGCCAAATGTGCTGACGCTGAGGTGGGGTGCCGATGGGAATAAGTTGAGAGGTGAGGGTAGGCGGCCCATCAGCTACAGGAATCCTGTCCGCATGAGGAGGACATCAGATGTGTGGGTGGCCTGAGGGGAGTATGCAGGTTTCTCCTGCTCAGAGGGTTCTGCACAGCTAAGAAATATCAGTGTCTCCTGGGTTTAAGGCAGAATCCTGGCATTTGGCTCAGTGGTTCTCAATCACGAGGGCTTGGGGGTCTGACCTCTAGGGTCACACGTCTGAACACCCAACCTGGGAGTAAGGATAGGGGTCTGTGTAGTTTGTACCATGGGCATGTAACGGAAGTGTGCCAGGGCCTGCTGTTTCTCTGCTGTCTAGGGGTGTGCATTTGGATGTGATACATGCAGCTGTGAGAGTGGCACGTGTGTGGTGATGGTATGGCTAATCGTCAGTGCACTGGCCACAGTCCTTTCAACAGCAACTATCCAGGGACAGGAGGGCCACCGTGCTGGGGACATACCAGATGCCAATTAGGCTCACTTACCCAGAATCAAAGTGAGAAGTCATCAAAATCTTTGGGTGATGGCAGTGTGAGTGAGAGCTCCATCCGCATTGGCTTTGAGCAAAGACCTAGAGCGAAAAATGGAAGGTTATGGGAATGCCCACTGAGAAGATTCACGTTCTACAGTTCACAAGGAAAGAAAAAAAAAAAAAAGAAAACCTGGAAGGGAGAGAACTAAATTATTTCCCCTCGTCCCAGGAAAGAGGCCACCTCCCCCCCAAACCCTATAGTTTGGCCTACACACAATCATTTTCTGCTGAGTCTCTTCAAAATTGCGAAGGTTCCTGATGACCCAATTGTTCTGAAACCAACATTTGAGGGGCCCCTGGCACAACATCCCCACAGTACTAAGATCTGTGCAGCACTAGCAAGGCTAGTGCTCTGAGACACTGGCTGGGAGTGATTCCTTGGAGTCAACTAATTTCAGGTTAAAATAAAAGCGTAGAGCCCTCTGGTGGGCTCCAGGGGTTAAGCACCTCACTCTTGTTTGCTGCAGAGTTCAGGATCTCATGGGTTGTGAGATGGGGACCCAAGACCAGCTCACTGCTCAGCAGGGAGTCTACTTGAAGCTCCTCTCATCCTGCCCCTCCCCCTAGTTATGTTTACTCTCTTCCTTCTCTCTCACATAAATGAGTAAATAAACCCTTAGGAATGAATGAATGGGTCATCCTGGATACACAGAAAGTTAAAGTTCACGAGGAGAGGTGAGAATGGCCTCCTGTGTGAATGGCGGTGCACCATGACCTGGCAATTGGGCCACCTCCAAAAGAGCTAACGCCTGTGAAGTTGGGAAAAGAGAAATCTCCATTGTTTGCCTGTGGGACCCCTGTGAGCACGTGGTTGTCATTCTCCCCTGAGAAAGACAGGGACAGCTTCTGGTCTTGGTTGTTTCCCCTACCCAGCTCACCGGTGGAGAGAGACAGCAGAGGTTCAACAGTACCATGTGGGTACTTGCCATTGCTTCTCAGCTCTTGAGAATGGGACCTTGGGCCAAGTCCCAGCGCATACTGCACGTACATGGCTTATCCCGTCTTCACAAGGAAGGCCTCTGGATCAGCCGGGGAGGGAAGCAACCTGGTTAGCACTGTGTTTACACCAGCTGGCCAACAAATCACTCAGGGACACAAATGCCAC
This sequence comes from Taxidea taxus jeffersonii, assembly GCA_003697995.1. Taxonomy (NCBI): domain Eukaryota; kingdom Metazoa; phylum Chordata; class Mammalia; order Carnivora; family Mustelidae; genus Taxidea; species Taxidea taxus. Next base: position 21,375 of record ML094059.1, read on the forward strand.
TGTTCCTTTTCAGATATCAGACACTGATTGCTCTCCCCTACCACTGAATCAGAGTGGAAACTAGACACCAGTCCCCAGAAAGAAGTCTATTCGTGCTACTTTGCCCATTTCTTTTGACGGGATGGCTTGTTTTTTTTAAGTGTTCATTTGATAAGTTCTTTATCTATTTTGGATCTTACCCATTCCTAGAGGGTCATTTGCAAATATCTTCCCCTGTCCTGAAGGTTGCCTTTTGGTTTGCACATTGTTTCCTTCAGTGTGCAGAAGCTTTTCCTTGTGATGAAGCCCACATCCTTTACTTTAAATCTGTTTCCCTTACCTCATGACATGTACTAATTAACATTTTCCTATGCTGGTTGTGGTGCATAAACAGTGAATCGTGGCACACTGAAAAATTACAATGAAAACTTAATATAAAAAAGATTTTCGAAGTGCCAACAATGTTACCGGCTGTGTAGTCCTCTAGGATTTACGTTTACTGGAGTGGAGTGGAGTGGAGTTTAGTTTCAGGGGTAGAATTGAATGACTCATCAGCTGCACATAACACCCAGCCCTCATTACAGCAAGAGCCCTCCTTCATGATCCTCACCCAATGACTCCATCTCCCCAATCACCTCCCTTCCAGCAACCTTCAGGTTGTGTCCTAGAGTTTCCTAGACTTAAGACCTCCTTCATGCCCATCACCCAGATATCCCATCCTCTCCACCCACCTCCCTTCTTGGCACATTCTCACTTTGTTTCCTAGTTCTCCCATTGTTTGTCTCATTGTTTTACACTTTTCTTCTTCATTTTCTTCCCCCATGTTCATCTATTTTGTTTCTCCAATTAAACTTATGAGTGAAATTATATGTATCTGTCTTTCTCTGATGAATTTATTTTGCTTTGCACAATAAGGCAAGATGTCATTTGTTTTGATGGCTTAGGAAAATTCAATTGCACGTGCATGTGCATGCATGTATGAGTGTCAGAGAGAGAGAGAGAGAGACCGACAGAAAGAGAGAGAGATAACTTCTTCATCCTGGCATTCATCTGTTGATGGACAGCAGGGCTCTTTCAACACTTTGGCTATTGTGGATATTCCTGGCCTAAGCCAATTATGCTCTCTTAC
>ML094071.1:999-12390 GCA_003697995.1 Taxidea taxus jeffersonii
ATGCTTGTTCCCTTTGCTATATTAGGGAAATTCTCTACAATAATTCTCTCCAATATACCTTCTGCTCCTCTCTCTCTTTCTTCTTATTCTGGAATTCCCATTATTCTAATGTTGTTTCGTCTTATGGTATCACTTATCTCTCGAATTCTCCCCTCGTGATCCAGTAGTTGTTTGTCTCTCTTTTGCTCAGCTTCTTTATTCTCTGTCATTTGGTCTTCTATATCACTAATTCTTTCTTCTGCCTCATTTATCCTAGCAGTAAGAGCCTCCATTTTGTATTGTACCTCAGTAATAGCTTTTTAAATTTCAACTTGATTAGATTTTAGTTCTTTTATTTCTCCAGAAAGGACTTTTATTTCTCCGGACAGGGTTTCTCTAATATATTCCATGCCTTTTTCAAGCCTGGCTAGAACCTCGAGAATCGTCATCCTGAATTCCAGAACTGACATATTACCAATGTCTGTATTGATTAGGTCCCTAGCCTTCGGTACTGCCTCCTGTTCTTTTTTTTGTGGTGAGTTTTTCCTCCTTGTTATTTTGTCCAGATAAGAATATATGAAGGAGCAAATGTAATACTAAAATGGTGGCAATGACCCCAGGAAGATGTGCTTTATCCCAATCAGAAGAGACCCCAAATCGTGGGGGGGGGGGCGGGAAAGGGGGTAAAAAGAAGTTCAGAAAAGAGAGAAAAAAATAAAAAAAAGAGAACACAAATAAAGAAAAAATATAAAAAAAGAAAAAAATATATATATATTAGACTGTTGACTACAACAGGGTCACCCACTTAATTTTGGGAGTATTTTGGTCTCTTAGAAGATACTACCTCCCAAAATTTTAAAGAATGAAAAACATATATAAGGGTAAACACAATGAAGGGATGAAATATGAGTATAAAGATGAAAAAAAATTTTTTTTCTTTTTCTTTTTTTTTTTCCTAACAAAGGAGTTGATAAGAACTTCCTTGGGCTGGAGACTAGATCAAGCCCGGTAATAGATTTGGGGTGTATTTTGATGTATCAGAAGAAGTTATACCCCAAATTTTTAAGAAGAAAAAAAACCCTATGTGTATACAAAGAATAAAGTTAGATACAGTGAAGGATAGAATATGACTATAATAATAAAGGTTCAAAAAAGATTTTTTTAAAGAAAGTTATTAAGATAAACTAGTTAAAAAATGTTAAAAGAGGAAAGAGTAAAAGTTAAAAAAAATTAGCAGAAGAGAAAAAAAATTCTAAAAAATTAATTAACTTTGCAAGACTAAAGATTCGTGGGGAGAAAGCCAAGAATTCCATGCTTTGATTTCTCCTCCTCTGGAATTCCGCTGTTCTCCTTGTTAAGTGAACTTGATCTTGGCTGGATTTCTTGTTGATCTTCTGGGGGAGGGGCCTGTTGTAGTGATTTTCAAGTGTCTCTGCCCCAGGCGGAATTGCACCGCCCTTACCAGGGGCCGGGCTAAGTAATCCTCTCAGGTTCGCTTTTGGGAGCTTTTGTTCCCTGAAGGCTTTCCGTAGAGTTCTGGAGGACAGGAATGAAAATGGCAGCCTCCCAATGTCCGGCTCGGAGGAGCCGAGAGCTCGGGGTCCCGGTCTTTAGTGCGCCTTCAGTGAAAAGCGCTTAATCACTCCCGTGTCCCCGGTCTCCAGCCGCGCTTGGAGAAAATCACGCGTAATCACTCCCTTCTCACTGGCCTCTGGCTGTGCTCCGAGGTCACCCAGCATGTGACCAAGCGTCTCTGTCTCTGGCAGAGTCCCACCTGGCGTTTCTGAACCCCGTAGATCCCTGAGGTCTCCCAGGTCTGAGTATCCCCGGATCTTGTGGGGACCCCACACACAGAGCACCAGCCCGTGTCACAGACCATGGCTCTAGGAAACCCCGAGTTGAGAGCTCACTCCTCGGCTCTGTCTCCGCAGCCAGCTTCCCTGCTCTAATACCTGTGAGCTCTGCGACACTCAGACACCCCCGATCCTTCTGTGACCCTGCGGGACCTGAGTCCATGCTCTCCCCGTGAGGTCTTCACCCCAGTTTAGCCTCTGGAGCGATGTCCCTCCATGGAGCAGACTTTTAAAAGTCCTGATTTTGTGCTCCTTTGTTCCGCCGCTTGCTGGGAGCCGGCCCCTCCCCCCGCGGTCTATCTTCCCGTCGCGTTGGATTCACTTCTCTGCTGGTCCTACCTTTTAGAAAGTGGTCGATTTTCTGTTTCTAGAATTGTTGTTCTTCTTCTCTTCGATCTCCTGTTGGGTTCGTAGGTGTTCGGAATGGTTTGATAGGCTATCTAGCTGATCTCCTGCTGCCTGATGTCGTCTCAGCCTGCTACTTATCTGCCATCTTGACTCGATCCTATTCATGATTTTATTAATTTGGGTCCTTTCTCTTTTCTTTTGGTTAAGTCTGGCCAAAATATTGATCTTATTAATGCATTCAAAGAACCAGCTTCTAGTTTCGGTGATCTGTTCTACTGTTCTGGTTTCTATTTCGTTGATCTCTGCTCTAATCTTTATTATTTCTCTTCTCCTGATATATTTAGGCTTTATTTGCTTTTGTTTTTCCAGTATAAGGTTAGCTTGTGTATTTGGGATTTTTCTAATTTTGGGGGAGAGGCTTGTATTGCTATGTACTTCTCTATTAGGACCACTTTTGCTCTATCCCAGAGGTTTTGAATAGATGTGTTTTCATTCTCATTTCCATGAATTTTTTAAAAGATTTTATTTATTTGTCAGAAGGCGGGGAGATTGGCTGAACACATCAGGGGGAGCAGCAGGCAGAGGGAGAGGCAGGCTCCCTTCTGAGCAAGGACCCCAGTTTGGGTCACTATCCCAGGACACTTGGATCATGAACTGTGCTGAAGGCAGATGCCTAACTGACTGAGCCACCCAGGTGTCCCAGTTTCCATGAATTTGTTAATCTCCTCTTTGATTTCCTGGTTGACCATTCATTCTTAGCAGGATGCTTTTTAATCTCCAAGTGTTTGAGTTCCTTCTGAATTTCCTCTTGTGATTGAGTTTCAATTTCAAAGAACTGTTGTCTGAAAATAATCTCAACATTGTAGTATTGATTGAGACCTGATTTGTAACCCAGTATGTGATCTATTCTGGAGAAAGTTCCATTCATACTTGAGAAGAATGAATATTCTGTTGTTTTAGGACGGAATGTTCTATATATATTTGTGAAGTCCATCTGGCCCAATGTGTCACTCAAAGCCCTTGTTTCTTTGATGATCTTCTGCTTAGATGATCTGTCCATTGCTGTGAGTGGGGGTGTTGAAGTTCCGTACTATTAATGTATTTTTATCAATATGTTTCTTTACTTTGGATATTAATTTGTTTATATAATTGGCTGCTCTGATGTTGAGGGCACAAATATTTACAATTGTTAGATCTTCTTGTTAGATAGACCCTTAAGTGTGATATAGTGTTCTTCCTCATCTCTTATTATAGTCTTTGGTTTAAAATCTAATTTGTCTGACAGAAGGATTGCCACCCCAGCTTTCTTTTGAGGTTCGTTAGCATGGTAATTTGTTCTCCACCCCCTCACCTTCATTCTGGAGGTGTCTTAAGGTCTAAAATGAGTCTCTTGTAGACAGCATATGGATGGTTCTTGCTTTTTTTTTAATCCAATCTGATATCCTGTGTCTTTTGGTTGGAACATTTACATTTCATTTAGCTCATTTACATTCAGAGTAACTATTGAAAGATATGAATTTAGTGCCATTGTATTTTTTTTTTAAGATTTTATTTATTTATTTGTTAGAGATAGATCGAGCACAGGCAGACAGAGAGGCAGGCAGAGAGGCAGGCAGAGGCAGAGGGAGAAGCAGGCTCCCCGCTGAGCAAGGAGCCCAATGTGGGACTCGATTCCAGGATGCTGGGATCATGACCTGAGCTGAAGGCAGCCGCTTAACCAACTGAGCCACCCAGGCATCCCTAGTGCCATTGTATTGACCATGAAGTCCCTGTTTTTGTAGAGTAACTCTCTTTCTGGTCTATGTTACTCTTGGGGTCCCTCTTCATGTACAGGATCCCCCTTAATATTTCTTGCTGGGCTGGTTTTGTGGTCACATATTCTTTCAGTTTCTGCCTGTCCTGGAAACTCCTTAGCTCTGCTTGCATTCTGAATGACAGCCTTGCTGGATAAAGTATTCTTGATTGCATGTTCTTCTCATTTAGTACCTTGAGTATATCTTAACACCCCTTTCTAAGGTTTCTGTGGATAATTTTCATGTTATTCTGATGTCCTTCCTCTGCACGTAAGAAACCTCCTCTTCCTAGCTGTTCTCAGGCTAGCTTCTTTTTCTCTAAGATTTGCAAGCTTCACTATTATAAGTTGGGGTGTTGATCTATTTTTATTGATTTTTGAGAGGAGTCCTCTCTGCCTCTTGGATATAATGCTTATTTCTTTCCTCAGATTAGGGAAGTTCTTAGCTATGATTTGCTCAAATATACCTTCTAGCCACCCCCTCCCCATCATGGATCCCAATAATTCTGACATTGGTTCACTTGAAGGCATAATTAAATTCTCAAAGTCTTTCTTCTTGGGCTATTGGTTGCCTTTATTTTCCTCTACTCCCTTCCTTTCCATCAGCTTGTACTATCCTCTAGATCACTTATTCTCTCTTCTGCCTCATTGACCCTAGCTGTTAGAGCACCCAATCTAGACTGTGTCTCATTCATGGCTTTCTGATTAGATCTCATTTCTACTCTTAGAGACTCTGTACTGTCACTTATGCTTTTTCACAGCCTAGCTATTAACTTTGTAATTGCTATCCTGAATTCCGTCTCTGACATCTTACTTATATCCATATTGTTTTTTGCTGTGAATTCCTCCTTCTAGTCATTTTGCCCAGAGAAGGATGGGTGAGTGAATGAGCAGATTTTAAAATATCAACCACTCCCCCAAGCAAAATATACCTTAGAAAAATCTGACATGGTCAGAAGCCCCAACAGAAAAACAAACAAAACCAAAATGAAACAAAACAATTAAAAAAAAAAGGTGAGGGGGTGGGAAGAGAGACTATAATCTCACAGGGTGGACGAAGCATGGTGATCCACTTGTTCTTGATTGAGTTTTGGTCTGTGTGTTAGAAGACACTACATCCCGGGGCCCCTGGGTGGCTCAGTGGATTAAAGCATCTGCCTCCAGCTCAGGTTGTGATCTCGGGGTCCTGGGATCGAGTCCCGCATCAGGCTCTCTGCTCAGCGGGGAGCCCGCTTCCCCGCCTTTCTCTGCCTGCCTCTCCACCTACTTGTGATCTCTGTCAGATAAATAAATTTTTAAAAAAAGAAGACACTATATCCCAAAATTGCAAAGAAATAGTATTCTTCTATACTATAATAAATACTAAAATAGTATTCTTCTATGCTATATAAGTATATATACTCATATATATTATATCAGCTATGTATATAGCTTATATATGAGTTATATATATAAAACTTATATAAAAGTACTACATATATCTATATATAAATTTGAATAGAGTGAAAAAAGTACTAAAATGAAGCCTATATTTATAAAATGTGGATGTAAAAATAAGTTAAATATTTTAGAAACATAATTTGGTAAAATAAGAATCTAGTTGAAGTGGGGGAAAAGGTAAGAAAAAACAGAATATTTTAGACTGAAAGATAAACGAATTGTGAGAAAACATCTGTAGCTCACATACTATTTTCCCCTGGCACTGGAGTTTTACAGTCTTGTGGGATCCATAAAATTGTAATCCACCTGTTCTTCTGTCTTCTGGGAGAAGGGCCTGCTGTGCTGCTTTTCAGGTATCTTTGCCTGGGCAGAGTTGCCCCAATTCTTGTTAGGAAGGTAGGCTCAGTGGAAGCTGGACCTCTGTGTGGCTTTTGTTCCCTGGGACTTTCTGTGCCTCCTCAGAGGATCAGAGCAAAAATGGCTGAGGCCAGATCTCCAGCCGAGAGCTGAGAGATTGTGGTCCCCCTCTTCAATAAACCCTCTGGGACAAACTGTTTTTACTTTTGTGTGTGACAAATTCTGCCAACTCTTGTAGTGTATGCCCACTGCCATCCTCCCTGGGGGAGTCCCAGGGACCCATCAGCATCATTGCCCTTTGTGTGCCCTGGAACCATGAGTGGATGCAGGCTTCTGCATGAACTCTACTTCTCCACTCCTAGGCCATCGCTGGTTCCCTCCAGTACTGTCCTTTCTGGGGCTGCTGCCACCCTGAGAGCTGTTTCCTTGTCATGGGCACAGCTGTTTCACCCCTCCCAGGGAATGGTAAATGGCCTGTGCATTCCAGTCCTTTTCAGGGTGCTCAGGCAAAGAGCAGACACCCTACTGGCCTGGCTTGTCATTTATGGCAGCCCAAGCTGATCATAACCAGTTTCACTGCTCCACTGTTTGGGTGCTTTATCGGTTCAGGCACCCCCATTCTTTCTGTGTCTCCTGGGATCCCGAGACTATAATGACTCACCTAGAATTCTGCCCTTTTCATCCCGAGTCCCTTTCAGAAAGGGATGTCTCTCCCTGCAGCAGTTTTCTAAGGGTTCAGGTTTTATGCTCTGGTGTTATATCACTTTCCAGTGGCCAGCTTGTGGAGGCTTCCTTCCCCCTCCATTCATCTTTCAATGTCTCCCCACAAATTCACAACTCCGCACCTCCCACTTTGCAAAAAGCAATTGCTTTTCTACTTGCAGAGTTTCAGATATATTTTCTTAGGTCTCAGGCTGAATTCATGTATGTTCAGAATGATTTGATAAATATCCAGCTAAATTCAAGGGACCAGATGAATTTTCCACCATCTTGCTGGACCCCTTGGGTCTGTTCAGATTTTGTATTTCTTCCTGTTTCAGTTTTGTTAGTTTATACATCTCTAGGAATGCATCCATTTCTTCCAGATTGCCTAATTTGTTGGCATATGGTTGCTCATAACATGTTCTTATAATTGTTTGTATTTCTTTGGTGTTGGTTGTGATCTCTTCTCTTTCATTCATGATTTTATTTGGGTCTTTTTTCTTTTTGAGAGGATCACATGGTTCTTATCCTTTCTTTTATTAATGTAGTGTGTCACATTGATTGATTTGTGAATATTGAACTACCCTTGTATCGCAGGAATGAATCAGACTTCATCGTGGTGAATGATTCTTTTAATGTATGTTGGATTCAAATTGCTAGTATTTTGTTGAGATTTTTTGCATCCATATCCATCAGGGATATTGGCCCGTAATTCTCCTTTTTAATTGAATTTTTGTCTGGTTTTGGAATCAAGGTAATACAAGCCTCATAGAATAAGTTTGGAAGTTTTTTCCTTCTATTTCTATTGTTTGGGATAGTTTGAGAAGAATAGGTATTAACTAACTCTTTATTATTTTTATTTTTCAAAGTTTTTATTTAAATTCAGTTACTTAACATGTAGTGTAATATTGGTTTAAGGAGTAGAATTTAGTGATTTATCACTTACATATAACACCCAGTGCTCATCACAAGTGCTCTCCTTAATACCCATCATCCATTTAGCTCATCCCCCAAACACCTCCCTTCTAAGCTAAACACCTCTGTTTGTTCTCTATAGTTGAGACTCATGTTTTGCATCCCTCTCTTATTTCTCCCTTCCCCTATTTTCATCTGTTTTGTTTCTTAGGTTCCACATATGAGTGCAATCATATGGCATTTGTTTTTCTCTGACTGACTTATTTTGTTTAGCATAATACACTAGCTCCATTCACGTCATTGCAAATGGCAATATGTCATTATTTTGGTGGCTGAGTAATATTGCATTATAAATATATACCACATCTTCTTTATCCATTCATCAGTTGATAGCTGTTTTGGCTCTTCCCATAATTTGACTGTTGTTAATAATGCTGCCGTAAACATCAGGGCCATGTGACCCCTAGAATCACTATTTCTTATATCAGTATTTTTTGTATCCTTATTGTAAATACCTAGTAGTGCAATTGCTGTGTTATAAGGTAGTTCTATTTTTATATTTTGAGGAACCTCCATAGTGTTTTCCAGAGTGGTTGCACCAGTTTGCATTCCCACCAACAGCGTAAGAGAGTTCCTCTTTCTCTGGATCCTTGCCAACACTTGTTGTTTCCTGTGTTTTAACTATTCTGACAGGTGTGAGGTTTATGTCATTGTGGTTTTGATTTGTATTTCTCTGATGATGAGTGATGTTGAACATCTTTTCATGTGTCTAGTATTAACTCTTCTTTAAATGTTTGGTATAATTCTGAGTAGCTATCTGGCCCTATACTTTCATTTATTGAGATATTTTTGATTACTGAGTAAATTTCTTTGCTGGTTATCAGTCTGTTCAAATTTTTCTATTTCTTCCTGCTTCAGTTTTAGTAGTTTATGTTTTTCTAGTAATTTCTCCATTTCTTCAACATTGCCCAATTTGTTGGCGTATAATTTTCCATAATAGTCTTATAATGTTTTGCCTTTCTGTGGTGTTGGTTGTGAAATCTCCTCTCTCATTCATGATTTTATTTATTTGGATCCTTTCTCTTCTTTTTGATAAGTGTGGCTAGGGGCTTATCAATTTTATTAATAAACTTTGAAGAGCCAGCTCTTAGTTTTGCTGATCTGTTCTACTGTGTTTTTCTTTTTGTTGTTGTTTGTTTGTTTCTATATCATTTATTTCTGCTCTAACCTTAATATTTATTAATTCCCTGGCTGTCTTTAGGCTTCATTTGATGTTCCTTTTCTATGTCCTTTGGGGGTAAGTTTATGTTGTGTATTTGAGACTCTTCTTGCTTCTTGAGGTAGGCCTGGACTGCAATATAGTTCCCTCTCAGAATCATCTTTGCTGCATCTTAAAGGTTTTGGACTGTCATGTTTTCATTTTCATTTGCTCCTGTGTATTTCTTTTCTTCTTTAACTTACTGGTTAACCCATTCATTCTTTAGTAGGATGTTCTTTAGCCTTCATGTATTTATCATATTTCTAAGATTTTCCTTAATAATCTATCTATTGATGTATGTTATTGGATTGCTAATTCATTAATGGGGTGTTAAAAGTCCCTCCTATTATTGGATTATTATCAAGTAGTTCCTTTATGTTTGTTATTGTTTTATATATTTGTGTGTTCCCATGTTTGCTGCATACATGTTTACAATTGTTATATTTTCTTTTTGGGGTGTCTCCTTTATGGTCATACAGTGCCCTTCTTTGTCTTGTTTTAATCTTTGTTTTAAAGCCTAGTTTGTCCAATATACTTATACTCTGTCTTTCTTCTGACATCCATTTGTATGAGAAATATTACTCCATCCCCTCACTTTAAATCTATAGTTGTCTTTAGGTTTAATATCAGTCTCTTGTAGGCAGTATACAGATGGGTCTTGATTTTTATCCATTCTGATATCTTATGTCTTTTGACTGGAGCATTTAGTCCAGTTACATTCAGTGTAATTGTTGATATGTATATAGTACCATTTCATTACTTGTTTGTTGTGTTGTTGCTGCTACTGTTGTTTCTGGAGATTTTTACTCTTTTTTCTTCTTGTCTTTTTCACTTAAGCCTCTCATTTGCACTCATGGAATCCCATTTAATATTTCTTTTTAAAAATTAATTAATTAATTAATTTTTAATTTGACAGACGTCAAAAGTAGGCAGAGAGGCAGGCAGAGAGAGAGAGGAGGAAACAGGCTCCCTGCTGAGCAGAGAGCCCGATGCGGGGCTCAATCCCAGGACCCTGAGATCATGACCTGAGCCGAAGGCAGAGTCCTAACCCACTGAGCCACCCAGGGGCCCCTCATTCAGAGCATTTTTGTGGTTACCATTAATAACCACAAGCATGGTATAGACTGCCCAGTGTGGGGGCCAGAGTGGAATGGCCTGGTATCTTTATTCACATAGGGGAGAGGTTTTGCTGCTGTGCTTTCTCCATAAGGTCCTATATGGCTACCCACTTGGCTGATTAAGCCTCATCATGAGATGGCATGAGGAATTAAAAAACCTGTTTTCATGCTTTGGCCTGATGTTAGTAACTCCCTGCCTTTCAATCTTTAACTTTTTTGCAAATGAACATTACCCATGTATACGTTGCTAAGCAGCAAGCAGAAGCCTGGCTCTCAGTTCAATTGTCCAGGACTTGGCAAGGGAGATTCTTCCTAATATTTCTTGAAAAGGTGTTTAGTGGTCATGAACTCCTTTAGATTTTATTTGTCTGGGATAGTCTTTATCTCCCCTTCGATTCTGTATGATACTTTGCTGGAAAGAGTATTCTTCACTGTAGATATTTCCCATTCAGGACATTGAATATATCATGTCAATCCCTTTTGGCTTGCCAAATTTTTGTTGAGATGGGTCCTGTCTTAAGTTAAGGACTTCTTTGGTCTAGGTGACTTTAATATTTTTTTCTTATGACTATATTTTGCAAATTTAATTACAATGTGCCTTTGTATTGGCCTGATTTTGTTGATTATTGTTATTACTATTATTTTAAAAGAGAGAGAGGGGCAGAGAGAATCCCAAGCAGGCCCCATACCCAGTGTTTGAGCCTGATGTGGGGTTCCATCTCACAATCCTGAGATCGTGGCCTGAGTCAAAATTAAGAGGCAAATGCTTAACTAACATAGCCACCCAGCACCTCCCACTCTGATTTTATTGATTTTGATATGAGTTCTCAGTATCTCCTGGATATGGATGATATGAATTTCCTTTCCCAAATTTCCCTAATCTAATCAGCTATGATTTCCTCAATAAATTCTCTGCCCCCTTTTCTCTCTCCTCTTCTTCTGGGATTCCTATAATAAGAATGTTATTACATTTGATGGAGTCACTGATTTCCCAAAGTCTGTTCTTGTATTATATAATTCTTCTTTCTTTTGTTTAGCTTCATTGTTTTCTATTATGTTGTCTTCTTTTTTTAACTTTATTTAAGCTTTATTTAAACATATAATGTAACCCCACCACCCTCTCCCAACCCCTCTTCCCCCCACCCCCCTCAGTTTGTTTTATGACATTAAGAGTCTCTTTTGGTTTTTCTCCCTCCCGATCACATCTTCTTTCATTTTTACTTTTCCTACCACCTTAACTCCCACCCCCGTTGCATCTCCACTTCCTCATATCAGGGAGATCATGTGGTAGTTCTCTTTCTCCAGTTGACTTATTTCGCTAAGCATAATACGCTCTAGTTCCATCCATGTCGTCGCAAATGGTAAGATTTCATTTCTTTTGATGGCTGCATAGTATTCCATCGTATATATATACCACTTCTTCTTTATCCATTCATCTGTTGATGGACATCTAGGTTCTTTCCATAACTTGGCTATTGTGGACATTGCTGCTATAAACATTCGGGTACACGTGCCCCTTTGGATCACTACGTTTGTATCTTTAGGATAAATACCCAGTAGTGCAATTGCTGGGTCATAAGGTAGCTCTATTTTCAATTTTTTGAGGAACCTCCATGCTGTTTTCCAGAG
>ML094074.1:3247-16820 GCA_003697995.1 Taxidea taxus jeffersonii
CCTGCTGGCTGATGTCGTCTCAGCCTCCTACTTCTCCGCCATCTTGACTCCTCCTCCTGAAATCTGAAGTTTTTAAGATAGATGGATGTCCATTTTGTTTCCAAGCATCCCATTATGGATACGTTATACCTTTAAGATATTACAAATTTGGTTCCAGGCCACTGCAATGAAGCAAATATCCAGATAATGCAAGTCAGATGAACATTTTTGTTTCCCAGTGTATATAAAAGTTATGTTTTTACTACACTATAGCCTGTTAAATATATAATTGCCTTATGTCTTTAAAATAAAGGGCATATACTTTAATTAAAAAATACTTTATTTCTAAAAAAAAAAAAAGCTAACCATTAGGGTGCCTGGGTGGGTCAGTTGGTTAAGCATCTTCCTTCAGCTTAGGACATGGTCCCAAGTTCCTGAGATTGGGTCCCACATTGGTCTCCCTGCTCTGTAGGAAGTCTGCCTCTGTCCTCCTCCCACTCATTCTCACAATCTCTCTCTCCCTGTTTCTCTTAAATAAATAAAAAAGAAACTTAAAAACAAATGCTAACCATCATCTGAGCTTTCAACAAGTCATAATCTTTTTGCTAATGAAGGGTCTTGCCTTGATGTTGATGGCTGCTGACTGACCAGGCTAGTGGTTGCTGAAGGCAGGGATAGCTGTGGCAGTTCTTAAAATAAGACAACAGTGAAGTTTGCCTCATCAGTTGCCTTTTCCTCCCATGGATGATTTCTCTGTAGCATGTGATGCTGTGTGATAGCATTTTTATCCAAAGCTGAACTCCTTTCAAATTGGAGTCAATCCTTTCAAACCCTGCTTCTGCTTTATCACATCAGCTTATGAAATATCCTAAATCCTTTGTTTTCTTTTCAACAGTCTCTATAGCATCTTCACCAGCAATAGTTTCTGAATCAAAAAAACTGCTCTCTTTTCTTATCCATAAGAAGCAACTCTTTATGTGTTGAAATTTTATCATGAGATTGCATCAACCTAGTCACATCTTCAGGCTCCAATTCTAATTCTAGTCCTCGTGCTATTTTCACCACAGCTGCAGCTACTTCTTCCACTGATGTCTTGAACCCCTATGCTTCATTCATGAGGGTAAGAATCAACTTCTTCCAAACTACTTTTCATATTGATATTTTGCTCTCTTTCCAGGAATCACAAATGCTCTTAATGGCAGATAAAATGGCGAATCTTTTCCAGAAAGTTTTCAATTGACATTGCTCAGATCCCTCAGGTGAATCACTATGTATGGCAGCTTAAAAAACTGAAATGATTCCTTGATTCATGGGCTATAGAATCAGTGTTGTGTTAGGAGACATGAAAACAACATTAATCTCATTGCACATCTCCATCAGAGCTCCTGGGTGACCAGGTGCATTGAGTAGTAATATTCTGAAAGGAGTTTTGTTTTGTTTTGTTTTGTTTCCTGAGCAGTAGATCTCAACCATGGGCTTAAAATATTCAATAAACCATGATGTAATCAAATGGGATATTATTCAAGCTTTGTTGTTCTATTTAGAGAGGACAGGCAGAGTAGATTTAGCATCATTCTTGAAGGCCTTAGGATTTTTTGGAATGGTAAATGAGCTATGGCTTCAACTTAAAGTCACCAACTGCATTAGCTCCTAACAAGAGTCAACCTGTCCTTTGAAACTTTGGCACCAGGTGTTGACTTCTCCTCTCTGGCTCTGACACTCATTTTTCTAGGAAAAGGCCATTTTGTCTACATTGAAAATCTGTTGTCTAGTGTAACCACCTTCATGAATTACCTTTGTGAGATCTGGATAACTTGCTACAAAGTTTCTACATCAGCACTTGCTGCTTTACCTGGCACTTTCATGTAATGGAGAAAGTTTCTTTTCTTAAACCTCATGAACCAACCTCTGCTAGGTTCCAGCTTTTCTTCTGCAGTTTCCTCACCTCTCTCAGACTTCATAAAATTGAAGGGAATTAGGGTCTTGCTCTAGTTTAGGCTTTGGCCTAAGGGAGTGCTATGGCTCATTTGATCTTCTCTCCAGACCACTAAAACTTTCTCCATATCTGGGATAATGATGTTTTGCTTTCTTATCATTCATTTGTTCTGAAATATCACTTTTAATTTCCTTCAAGACTTTTGCTTTAAAAAAAAAAAGATTTTATTTATTTATTTGACAGAGAGAGAGATCACAAGTAGGCAGAGAGACAGGCAGAGAGAGAGGGGGAAGCAGGCTCCCTGCCCAGGAGAGAGCCCAATGAGAGGCTCAATCCCAGGACCCTGAGATCATGATCTGAGCTGAAGGCAGAGGCTTAACCCACTGAGCTACCCAGGCACCCCAAGACTTTTGATTTATATCCACAAGTTGGCTAGCTGTTTGGCACAGGGGCCTAGCTTTCTGCCTCTGAGCTTCCAACATGCCTTCACTAAACTCAATCATTTCTAGCTTTTGATTTAAAGTGAGAGATGTGCAACTCTTCCTTTCACTTGAACACTTAGAGTCCATTGTAGGGTTATTATTTTAGCTAATTACAATATTATTGTATTTTAGAGAATAGAAAACTTTAGAAGAGAGAGAGAGAGAGACAAGGGAACAGCAGTTTGGTGGAACAGTCAGGACACACACATTTATCAATTAAGTTTGTCTTCTTATATGGGCATGGCTCATGGTGCTACAAAACAATTACAATAGAAACTTTAAACATCACAGATTATAAATCACCATAACAAATATAATGAAAAATTTGAAATAATGCAAGAATTACCAAAATATGGCACAGAAACATGAACTGAGCAAATGCTGTTGGAAAATGGTGCCAGTAGATAAGTTAGATGCAGGTTTGCCACAAACCTTCAATTTGTTTTAAAAAAAAATGCAATATCTGCAATGCATAATAAAACCAAGTATGTCTCACTAGACACTTCCTTTATAGCTCTCTTAAAAGCCTCTTTTGAAGGCAGTTACTCTTCCATTTGCCTCTGTTTTATCCTTGGTTTTACCCGGAAGAAGATGATGAGGCCAAGGCTTGCAACAAGTGAACAAGGCTGGTGGTATTACAGTCCTAGCATGCTATGTATTTTCCTCCCACTTAATACTGTGATGAAGGTCACATCAGGCATAGCACTGCAGGAAAGGTGTTAAACAATTACCTGTTTAGGTTCTCTAGATTTTGAATTTGGTTTTACTATCATCTGGCCTTCTACATTTAACAATCTCTAAGAATTTTCCCAGAGCTTTCAATCACAAGCACAGGGCCTCCTGGATCTAGACTCAACCCTGCCATCCCATCCACTTTTTCAAAGGATTAGTTAGTTCTGTTCCATCTAACTGAATTGTCTCTTCTCACCCCTCAGTGTAAGTAGAGAGAATCCAATCACTAGGTTTTAAATCTCTTATGTTTTTGTCTTTAATCCACAAATAACATTTCTTTTATCATTCTTTTTCATTTCCCAAACCTCTTAGAAACTTTGGAAGGTGAAACAATAGAAACTGTAACAGATGTATTTTTTAAGATTAAAAAAAATATTTTAAATATTCTTGTTGGAGGCCAAGAATTATATCTTGTCAATAGCATTTCATGGTTGGGTCATTCAGCCAAACCACAGGCAAGTCTTCCCTTATAGGTTTTACCTCATTACATTTGGATTTATTCAAAGTAGAGTAAGTGAAGTTGAACTGTCCAAAATGTTATATTAGTCTAAGAGAAAGAAAGAAAATGCATCTCAGATTAGCACAATTACCAATTCAAACATGGCCTTTACTTCTATTTCAGTGATACATTATATTGTTAGTCACCTTAAATGCTAAATATATTTCATTGGTCTTAAGCTATGAAGCCTTTCTGGAGATTATCCCACAATGATTATAGTGATGCATTATAAATACATAGCTAACTTCAGCTGGGCCTTCAACACTGCTCAACAGCTCCTTTCATTTTAAAATTACCACTGTATTGACTTACCTACATGTTCCAAATATTTTAGATTCTCTCAGAGCTCCCGTATTGTCTCACTTCATATATTTAGATGGTTACTTCAGTATTTACTATGAGCCTCAAGACTACTTAATATACTCTTAACTATAACTTTAATAATCTCCTCAAATTTTCTTTTCACAGTTAATGCTTTTCACAAATAGTCAGTTTCCTTTCCTTCTGCTTACCCGTAGGAGTACATTCCCTACTGCCCTGCTTTGAAGTTAGGCATGGCCATGTGAATTGCTTTGGCCAATGAAATGTAAATGGATCTTTTCCAGATGGAAGTTTTAAGTCAATAGATGACTTGACACATCCTCTTTCCCTCAGTCAGAGTTTTTGACACAACTCCATATTCTGACTGTTCTGTTTTATTGAGTCTTGAAACCGAGGTGGAACATATCCCCAGTCTATGCACGAGGACATGAATCATGAGCAAGAAATAAGCCTTTGCAGTATTGAGCCCCTGAAATTTTGGGGTAGTTTGTTATCATAACAAAAACCTGGTATCAGGAAAATGGTAGAGTAGGGATCTCCAAAAGCTTGTTCTTCTACAAAAGTAGTGAATAAACTAGCAAAGGTGGTCAAAATCAGCTTTATCAGAACTCTGGCAACAGACCAATGAAGTAAGTGCTTCACAACAACAACAACAACAAAAATCTGGGTCTTAATAAGGAGCTTTGTGGCATTTTAACTCACCCTTTCCCCTTTCTCTACTCTCAGCTCAGGGGTAGTCTTGGAGATAATAAGCCACATTTCTAGTACAGGTTTCTGGTACCAGAGGGAGCAGAACATAACTAATTCTCAAAGAATTATGGCTATTTTGACCTGTCTAGTGGCTCCCTGAAGGGCCACCTCAAGGGCTTAACTTCAGTTTGCCTAACTTGGAAAAATCCCCAGCTGAGGTGACTACTCTGAGGGCATTTGTCAAAAATTTTAAAGGCAAATAAATTGGCAGCTGCCACCTGGGGCAAAGAATAACAGGACAAATAATAAACTGGAAAGCTTGGCAGAAAAGGCTAGATAACAAAATGGTTGGTAAAAGAAATCTTAAATAAATGGAAAGCTATTCTGTGTTTATGGAATGCAAGACTTAATATTGTTTAGTTGGCAGTGCTCTTCAAATTGACCTATAGATTCAATGCTATTCCTACCAAAATTATAATTCCCTTTTTTTGCTGAAATAGACAAGCTGATTCTAAAATTCATATTGAATTGGAAGGAACCTCAAATAGCCAAAGCAATCTTGAAAAAGAAGTATAAATTTGGAGGACTCACATTTCTTGATTTCAAAACTTGATACAGAGGTATGGTAATCAAAATAGTGTTGGATTGGTAATAGCAGACATATAGACCAATGGAATAGGACTGAGAATGCAGAAACACATTCATACATCTATAGTCAATTAATTCTTGATAAGTGTGCCAAGGCCATTTAATGGGTGAAAGAATAATCTTTTCAACATATAGTTTTGGGATAACTGAATAACCACATGCAAAAGAATGATTTTGGACACTTACCTCTTATGATATATGTAGAAATCAACTGAAAATAGATCAAAGATTTAAATGTATGATCTAAAACATAACACTCTTAGAATAAAACATTGGTGTAAATCTCAAGTATCTTCAATTTGGCAGTGTATTCTTATATAGGATGCCAAAAGCACAAATAACAGAAGAAAAATCAAATTGGAATTTTGTCAAAATTCAAAGCTTATGTATCAAAGGACACATCCAGTAAAGTGAAAAGATAACCCACAGAATGACTGAAAGCATTGCAAATCTCCTATCTGATAAGGGTCTAGTATCCATAAGACAAAGAATTCTTACAACTCAACAACAAAAGGCAAACAATTAAAAATGGGGAAAGGGACTTGAATAGACATTTTTCAAAAGCAGATATATGTATGACCAATCAGGACATGAAAAGATATACAATATCATTAATCTTTAGGGAAATGCAAATCAAAATCACAGTGAAAGCCTCACACCTACTAGGAAGGTAATAATAGAAAAAATAATAAAATAGAAAAGCACAAGTGTTGATGAGAATGGAGAGAAACTGGAACCCTCATACACTGCTGGTGGGAATATAAACTTATCCAGCCACTGTGGGAAACAGTTCGGCAATTCTTTTAAATGTTCAACATAGAATTACCATATGACCCAGCAATTCCACTTGGGTGGAATCCAAGAGAACTGAAAATAAGAGTTCAAACAGAAACTTGTACATGAATGTTCCTAGCAGAATTTTCACAGTAGCCAAAAAGTGGAAACAATCTAAACATTAACTAACTGGCAAATGAATATACACAATATGTTGTATCCATACAGTGCAATATTATTCAGTTATAGGAAGGAGTGAACTGATGATACAAAGCATAACATGGATGAACCTTGAATACATTATGCTAAGTGAGAGAAGTCCAACACAAAAGGCTACTTATTACATGATTCCATTTATATGAAATGTCCAATATTAATGTCCAACATTAATCTGGATTAATGTTTTCCAGGGATTGAGGAAAAGGAAGTTTGAGGAAGTGACTGCTTAGTAGGCATAGGGTTTCTTTTTGGAATGATGAAAATGTTCTGGAATTAGACAGTTGTGTTTCTTTTATACATTGTGAATATACTAAGAGCCACTGAATTGTCCCCATTAAAATGGTTGAAACATGGATTTTACCCCAGGAGCAAATAAAGGTTAAAAAAAAAAACCAACTTAGTCTATCCTTATACTTTGCTTTTCTATTTTTATCATCCTCTCATCTCAGAAAACACACACACACACACATGCACACACACACACCCCACATGAAATCTTTCTTTCCTTGTAGAGCTACTCTCTCTGCAGGCACCTTTGTATCATACCTGTCTGTTTAATCTGTCCTCTTGTGCCATTCGTCATTCCTCATTTCCAAATTCTTTCTTTAACTACTTCCCCTATACCTATAAACAAATATGCCTAAATCTATCTTACCTTAAAAATAAGGAAACCAGGGAAAAGTCAAGATGGTGGAGAAGTAGCAGGCTGAGATGACATCAGGTAACAGGAGATCAGCTAGATAGCTTATCAAACCATTCCGAACACCTACAAATCCAACAGGAGATCAAAGAGAAGAGCAGCAATTTTAGAAACAGAAAATCGACCACTTTCTGAAAGGTAGGACTGGTGGGGAAGTGAATCCAAAGATGAGAAGATAGACCATGAGGGAGGGGCTGGCTTCCAGCAAGTGGCAGAGCAATGGAGCACAAAATTAGAACTTTTTTTTTAAAGATTTTATTTGTTTATTTGGCAGACAGAGATCACAAGTAGGCAGAGAGGCAGGCAGAGAGAGAGAGGGGAAGTGGGCTCCCCGCTGAGCAGAGAGCCCAATGCAGGGCTTGATCTCAGGACCCTGGGACCATGACCTGAGCTGAAGGCAGAGGCCTAATCCACTGAGCCACCCAGGTGCCCCCAAAATCAGAACTTTTAAAAGTCTGCTCCACTGAGGGACATCACTCCAGAGGCTAAACTGGGGTGAAGCCCACGCAGGGACAGCATGGTCTCAGGTCCTGCAGAGTCAAGAAGTATCAGGGGTGTCTGAGTATCTCAGAGCTCACAGGTATTAGAGCAGGGAAGCTGGCTACAGAGATGGAGCTTTCAACTTGGGGTTACCTTAAATTGTGATCTGTGGCACAGGCCATTGCTCTGTGAGTAGAGGCCCCACAAGATCCAGGGAGACACCCATGGAAGAGCGCAGGGATCTGCAGGGTATGGAGACTCCAGGCGGGGCTGTGTACTGGAGACAGGGATGCTTGGTCACTGGCTGGGTGAGCTTGGAGTGCAGCTGGAGGCAAGGGAGATGGGAGTGATTGAGCACTTTTCTCTGAGAGTGCACTGAGGAGTGGGGCCCCAAGCTCCTGGCTCCTCCAGGCCAGGGATTGGGAGGCCACCATTTTCATTCCCATCCTCCAGAACTCTATGGAAAGTGTCAGGGAACAAAAGCTCCTAAAAGCAAACACGGGTAGATTACTTAGCCTGGCCCCTGGTAAGGACTGTGCAATTCAATCTTGGGCAAAGGCACTTGAGAATCACTACAACAGGCCCCTCCCCAAGAAGATCAGCAAGAAATCCATCCACGACCAAGTTCACTTACTAAGGAGAAGAGCAGAATTCAAGAGGAGGAGAAAACAAAGCATGGAATTCATGGATTTCTCCCCAGAATTCTTTAGTCTTGCAAAGTTAGTTAATTTTTTTAATTTTACTTTTTTCTTATGCTAAATTTTTTTTAACTTTTACTCTTTCCTCTTTTAATGTTTCTTAACTAGTTTACCTTTGCAATGCCTTTCAAAAAAATCTTTTTTGAACCTTCACTATTATAATCATATTTTGTCCTTCATTGTATCTAACTTTATATTTTGTATACACATAGCATTACTTCTTCTAAAAAAATGGGGATACAACTTCTTCTAATAAATTAAAATATACCCGAAATCTAGCACAGGGCTTTGTTCTAGTCTCCAGCCTGAGCAAATTCTCTCCACTTTCTTTTTCTTTATTCTCCCAAGCAACTTAGCTTATCAACTCATTTTTTAGAAATTTAAACAAAAAATAACATATTTATAATCATATTCCATCCTTTCATCACGTTTACCTTTATATATGTTTTTCATTCTATCAAATTTGGGGAGGTAGTTTCTTCTAAGAGACCAAAATACTCCCAAAATTAAATGAGTGACCCTATTCTATTCACCAGTCTAATACATATACATTTTTTTAATATTTTTTCTTTTTGAAATTTTTTTTCTAAACTTCTTTTTACCCTCCACAATTCCCCCCATGATTTGCGGTCTCTTCTGATGTGGTAAAAGCACATTTTCCTGGGGTCTTTGCCACCCTTTTAGTATTTTATTCACTCTTTCATATATTCTTCTCTGGATAAAATAACAAGGCAGAAAAACTCACCACAAAAAAACATAACAAGAGGCAGTACCAAAGGCCAGGGACCTAATCAATTACAGACATTGGTAATATGTCAGATCTAGAGTTAAGAATGATGATTCTCAAGGTGCTAGCTGGATTCAGAAAAGGCATGGAAGAAATTAGAGAAAAGTGTCTGGAAAAATAAAAGCCCTTTCTAGGAAATAAAATAACTAAAATCTAACCAAGTTGAAATTAAAAAAGCTATTAATGAGGTGCAATCAAAAGTGGAGTCTGTTACTGCTAGGATAAATGAGGCAGAAGAGAGAATTAGTGATATAAAAGACCAAATGACAGAGAATAAAGAAGCTGAGCAAAAGAGAGAAAAAAAGTACTGGACTACAAGGGGAGAATTCAAGAGAAAAGTGATACCATAAGACAAAACAACATTAGAATAATTGGGATTCCAGAAGAAGGAGAAGAAGGTATTTTGGGGAGAATCATTGTAGAGAATTTCCCTAATATTGCAAAAGGAACAAGCATCAAATCCAGGAGGTGCAGAGAATTCCCCTCAAGATCAATAAGAATAGGTCCACACCTCATCATCTAATAGTAAAATTTCCAAGTTTTAGCGACAAAGAGAAAATCCTGAAAGCAGCCTGGGACAAGAAGTCTGTAACATACAATGGTAAAAATATTAGATTGGCAGCAGACTTATGCACAGAGACCTGGCAGGCCAGAAAGAACTGGCATGATATATTCAGAGCACTAAACGAGAAAAACATGCAGCCAAGAATACTGTATCCAGCTAGGCTATCATTGAAAATAGAAGGAGAGATAAAAAGCTTCCAGGACAAACAAAAACTGAAAGAATTTGCGAACACCAAACCAGCTCTACAGGAAATATTGAAAGAGATCCTCTAAGCAAAGAGAGAGCCTTAGAGGAGTATATCAGAAAGGAACAGAGACAATATACAGTAATAGTCACATTACAGGCAATGCAATGGCACTAAATTCATATCTCTCAATAATTACCCTGAATGTAAATGGGCTAAATGCCCCAATCAAAAGACATAGGTATCATAATGGATAAAAAACCAAAATCCATCAATACGCTGTCTACAAGAAATTCATTTTAGACCCAAAGAAACCTCCGTATTTAAAGTGATGTGGTGGAAAACAATTTACCATGCTAATGGACATCAAAAGAAAGCTGGGGTGGCAATCCTTTTATCAGATCAATTAGATTTTAAGCCAAAGACCATAATAAGAGACCATAATAGGACACTCTATTATACTCAAAGGGTCTGTCCAACAAGAAGATCTAACCATTTTAAATATCTATGCCCCTAACATGGGAATAGACAACTATATAAACCAATTAATAACAAAATCAAAGAAACAAGTCAACAATAATACAATAATTATAGGGGACTTTAACACAACCCTCACTGAAATGGACAGATCATCCAAGCAAAAGATCAACAAGGAAATAAAGGTCTTAAATGACACACTGGACGAGATGGACATCACAGATATATTCAGAACATTCCATCCCAAAGCAACAGAATACACATTCTTCTGTAGTGCACATGGAACATTGTTCAGAAGAGATCACATCCTAGGTCATAAATCAGGTCTCAACTGGTATCAAAAGATTGGGATCATTCCCTGAATATTTTCAGACCACAATGCTCTGAAGCTAGAATTCAGTCACAAGAGGAAATTTGGAAAGAACCCAAATACATGGAGACTAAAGAGCATCCTACTAAAGAATGAATGGGGCAACCAGGAAATTAAAGAAGAATTGAAAAAAAAAACATGGAAACAAATGATAATGAAAACACAACGATTCAAAATCTGTGGGACACAGCAAAGGCAGTCCTGAGAGGAAAATATATAGTGATACAAGCCTTTCTTAAGAAACAAGAAAGGCCTCAAATACACAACCTGATCCTACACCTAAAGGAGCTGGAGAAAGAACAACAAAGAAAGCCTAAATCCAGCAGGAGAAGAGAAATAATAAAGATCAGAGAAGAAATCAATGAAATAGAAACAAACAAAAAAGAAAACCAATAGAACAAATCAACAAAACTAGGATTTGGTTCTTTGGAAGAATTAATAAGATTGATAAATCCCTGGCCAGACTTATCCAAAAGAAAAGAGAAAGGACCCAAATAAATAAAATCATGAATGAAAGAAGAGAGATCACAACCAACACCAAAGAATATAAACAATTATAAGAACATATTATGAGCAACTCTATGCCAACAAATTTGACAATCTGGAAGAAATGGATGCATTCCTAGAGACATATAAACTACCACAACTGAACCAGGAAGAAATAGAAAACCTGAACAGACCCATAACCAGTAAAGGGATAGAAGCAGTCATCAAAAACCTCCAACAAACAAGAGCCCAGGACCAGACGGCTTCCCAGGGGAATTCTACCAAACATTTAAAGAAGAATTAATTCCTATTCTCCTGAAATTGTTCCAAAAAATAGAAGCGGAAGGAAAACTTCCAAACTCATTTTATGAGGCCAGAATTATCTTGATCCCAAAACCAGACGAGGATCCCATCAAAAGAGAATTATAGACCAATCTCCTTGATGAACACAGATGCGAAAATTCTCACCAAAATACTAACCAATAGGATCCAACAGTACATTAAAAGGATTATTCACCATGACCAAGTGGGATTTATTCCAGGCTGCAAGGTTGGTTCAATATCAACAAATCAATCAATTTGATACAATATATTAATAAAAGAAAGAACAGGAACCATATGATACGCTCAATAGATGCTGAAAAAGCATTTGACAAAATACAGCATCCTTTCCTGATCAAAATTCTTCAAAGTGTAAGGATAGAGGGTACATACCCCAATATCATCAAAGCCATCTATGAAAAACCCACTCATTCTCAATGGAGAAAAACTGAAAGCTTTTCCACTAAAGTCAGAAACATGGCAGGGATGTCCATTATCACCACTGCTATTCCACATACTACTAGAAGTCCTAGCCTAAGCAATCAGACAAAAAATAGAAATAAAAGGCATCTGAATCGGCAAAGAAGAAGTCAAACTATCACTCTTTGTAGATGACATGATACTATATGTGCAAAACCCAAAAGACTCCACTCCAAATCTGCTAGAACTTGTCAAGGAATTCAGTAAGGTGTCAGGATTTAAAGTCAATGCACAGAAATCAGTTGCATTTCTTTACACCAACAACAAGACAGAAGAATGAGAAATTAAGGAGTCAATCTGATTTACAATTGCACCCAAAACCATAAGATACCTAGGAATAAACCTAACCAAAGAGGCAAAAAATCTATAGTCAGAAAACTATAAAGTACTCATGAAAGAAATCAAGGAAGACACAAAGAAATGGAAAAATGTTCCATGCTCCTGGATTAGAAGAACAAATATTGTGAAAATGTCTATGCTACCTAAAGCAATCTACACATTTAATGCAATCCCTACCAAAATCCCATCTATTTTTTTTCAAAGAAATGGAACAAATAATCCTAAAATTTATATGGAACCAGAAAAGACCTTGAATAGCCAGAGGAATATTGAAAAAGAAAGCCAAAGTTGGTGGCATCACAATTCCAGACTTCAAGCTCTATTACAAAGCTGTCATCAACAAGACAGTACGGTACTGGCACAAAAACAGACACATAGATCAGTGGAACAGAATACAGAGCCCAGAAATAGACCCTCAACTCTTCAACAAAACAGGAAAGAATATCCAGTGGAAAAAAGACAGCCTCTTCAACAAATGGTGTTGGGAAAATTGGACAGCCACATGCAGAAAAATGAAATTGGACCATTTCCTTCCACCACACACAAAAATAGACTCAAGATGCGTGAAGGACTTCAATGTGAGAAAGGAATCCATCAAAATCGTTGAGGAGAACACAGGCAGCAACCTCTTCGACCTCAGCCACAGCAACTTCTTCCTAGGAACATCGCCAAAAGCAAGGGAACAAGGGCAAAAATGAAGTATTGGGACTTCACCAAGATCAAAACCTTTTGCACAGCCAAGGAAACAGTCAACAAAACCAAAAGACAACTGACAGAATGGGAGAAGATATTTGCAAATGACATATCAGATAAAGGGCTAGTATCCAAAATCTATAAAACACTTATCAAACTCAATACCCCAAAAAACAAATAATCCAATCGAGAAATGGGCAGAGAATATGAACAGACATTTCTGCAAAGAAGACATCCAGATGGCCAACAGACACATGAAAAAGTGTTCCACATCACTCGGCATCAGGGAAATACAAATCAAAACCACAATGAGATACCACCTCACACCAGTCAAAATGGCTAAAATTAACAAGTCAGGAAATGACAGATGCTGGTGAGGATTCGGAGAAAGGGGAACCCTCCTACACTGTTGGTGGGAATGCAAGCTGGTGCAACCACTCTGGAAGACAGCATGGAGGTTCCTCAAAAAGTTGAAAATAGAGCTACCCTATGACCCAGAAATTGCACTCCTGGGTATTTACCCTAAGGATACAAATGTAGTGATCAAAGGGGTTTGTGTACCCAATGTTTATAGCAGCAATGTCCACAATAGCCAAACTATGGAAAGAACCTAGATGTCCATCAACAGATGAATGGATAAAGAAGAGGTGATTATATATATATATATATATATATATATATATATATATATAATGGAATACTGTGCAGCCATC
>ML094075.1:0-18595 GCA_003697995.1 Taxidea taxus jeffersonii
CTTCTGGGGGAGGGGCCTGTTGTAGTGATTCTCAAGTGTCTCTGCCCCAGGCGTTATTGCACTGCCCTTACCAGGGGCCGGGTTAAGTAATCCTCTCAGGTTAGCTTTCGGGAGCTTTTGTTCCCTGAACGCTTTCCGTAGAGTTCTGGAGGACGGGAATGAAAATGGCGGCCTCCCAATCTCTGGTTCGGAGGAGCCAAGAGCTACGGGCCCCAGTCTTCAGTGCGCCTTCAGAGAAAAGCGTTTAATCCCTCTGGTCTCCCCAGCCTCCGTTCGCACTCGGAGACCACGCTCAGAGAAAATCGTGCATAATCAGTCCCGTCTCACTGGCTTCTGGGAGCACTCCGAGCTCACCCAGCCTGTGACCAAGCGTCTCTGTCTCTGGCAGAGTCCCACCTGGAGTTTCCAAACCCCGTAGATCCCTGAGCTCTCCCGTGTCGGAGTCTCCCCGGATCTTGGGGGACCCCTCGCACAGAGCACCGTCCTGTGTCACAGAGCACGGGCCCGTGTCACAGACCACGGCTCTAGGAAACCTCGGTTCTGTCTCCGCAGCCGGCTTCCGCACTCTAATATCTGTGAGCTCTGCGACACTCAGAGTGTCTTGTGATCCTTCTGTGACCCTGCGCGACCTGAGTCCACGCTGTCCCCGTGAGGTCTTCACCCCAGTTGAGCCTCTGGAGGGATGTCCCTCCATGGAGTAGACCTTTAAAAGTCCTGATTTTGTGCTCCTATGTTCTGCCGCTTGCCGGGAGCCGGCCCCTCCCCCTGGGGTCTATCTTCCCATCACGTTGGATTCACTTCTCCGCTCGTCCTACCTTTTAGAAAGTGGCCGATTTTCTGTTTCTAGAATTGTTGTTTTTCTTCTCTTCGATCTCCTGTTGGATTCGTAGGTGTTCGGAATGGTTTGATAGGCTATCTAGCTGATCTCCTGCTGCCTGATGTCGTCTCAGCCTGCTACTTCTCTGCCATCTTGACTCCTCTCATTGTATATTTTTTTTTTAAAATTTTATTTGTTTGACAGAGGAAGAGAGAGAAAGCACAAACATGGGTAGTGGCAGGTAAAGGGAAAGGGAGAAGCAGGCTCCTCTCTGAACAAAGAGTCCAATGTGGGACTCAATCCCAGGACTCTGGGATCATGACCTGAGCTGAAGACAGATTCTTATCAAACCGAGCCACCCAGGTACCTCCCCTGTATATGGGTGTTTTTTAACAGCTTAATATATAATTCACATACTGCAAAATTCACCTTTTTTTTTTTTTACAAAATTCACCTTTTAAAATGTTCAGTAGTTTTTTTAGTATATCCACAATGTTATGTAGCCACCACCACTAATTTTAAAACATTTCCTCATCCCAATTAAGACCTCATACTAATTAGCATGCTCCATCTTCCTTATTTCCCATTCCCTTTTTCCAGCCGTAGGCAATCATCAATCTGCTTTCTGTCTTCATGGATTTGCTTATTCATTTAATATAAATGGAATCAAATGCAGTCTTTTGTGACTGGATTCTTTCACTTAGCATAATGTTTCAAGGTCCACCCATTTTGTAGCATGTAGCATAATGTTTCGATGTCCGTCCATTTTGTAGCTTGTATCAACATTTTATCCATTTTTATGGCTGAACAATAGTCTATTATATAGATATACCACATATTGTATATCCATTCATCAATTGATGGACAATTTATTTGTTTTCACTTTTTTCACAATTATGAATAATGCTGCCAGGTATATTGTCTACAGATTTTTGTGTGGGCATATGTTTTAGTTTCTCTTGGAATTGCTGGGTCATATAGTACTTCTATGTTTTTCTTTTTGAGGAACTGCCAAATTGTTTTCCCAAGTGGCCTTATCATTTTACATTCCCACCAGCAGTATTATGAATATTCATATTTCGATACGTCCTCACCAATGCTTGTGACTGTCCATTTTTTAAAGCCATAGTAGTGGGAGGAAAGTGGTATCTCATTGTAGTTTTCATTAGCAGTTCCCTGAAAACTAAGATGTTGAACATCTTTTCATGTGCTTCTTGGCTCTTTTTCTTCTTTGAAGAAATACCTATCCAGATTATTCGCCTGTTCTTTGAGTTATTTATCTTGTTATTGTTGAGTTATGAGTTCCTTTTTATATTCTGGACACAGTTTCTTATCAGATATATAATTTGCAAATATTTTATCCCATCATTTGGGTTGTTTTTTCATGTTCTAAATGGTGTCCTTCAAAGCACAAAAGTTTTTAGTTTTGAAGTCCAACTTACCTACTTTGTCTTTTGTTGTTTGTGCTTTTGGTTTATATCTAAGAAATTTTGTCAAACTCAACATCACAAAGACTTACTTCTATATTTTCTTCTAAAGACTTTATGATTTTTAGCTCTTACATCTAGGTAGTTTATACATTTTTAGTTTATTTTACGTATGATCTGAGCAAGGGATCCAACTTTATTCTTTTGTATGAAGACTTCTAATTGTTCCAGTTTATTTGTTGAAAAGTCATATTTTTCTCCATGGAATTGTCCTGTTCCCTTTAACAAAAATCAGCTGACCATAAATTTGAAAGTTTATATGTGCACATTCAATTCTATGCCATTGTATATGTTTACCTGTATGCTAGGACCACACTATCTTGCTTACTGTAGCTTTGTAACAAATTTTGAAAGTAGGAAGTGTGAATCTTTTAATTTTGTTCTTTTTCAAAATTAACTTGGCTATTCTGAATCCCTTGACTATTTACATGCATTTGAGGATGAAGCTGTGAATTTCTTATATTTTTTAAAGATTTTATTTATTTATTTGACAGAGGGAGAGAGAGAGGTCACAAACAGGCAGAGAGACAGACAGAGAGGGATAGGGAAGCAGGCTCCCTGTTGAGCAGAGCCCAACACGGGGCTTGATCCCAGGATCCTGAGATCATGACCTGAGCTAAAGGCAGAAGCTTGACACACTAAGCCACCCAGGCACCCCAAAGGTGGTCAATTTTTGCAAAGAAGCAAGCTGGGATTTAGATGGGGATTGTGTTGAATATGTAGCTCAACTTGGGGAGCATTGACATCTTAATATTTAAGTCTTTTCATCCAGGAATATTGGATGTCTTTCTATATTTAGGTCTTTAATTTCTTTCCAAAACATTTTGTAGTTTTCATTATACAAATATTGAACTTTTTGTTAAATTTATTCCCAAGTATTTTATTCATTTTGATGCTATTATAACAGGAATTTTCTTAATTTCATTTTCAGATTGTTCATGTGTAGAGAAATACAATGGTCTTTTTTGTACATTGATGAACTCATTTACTAGCTTTAGTAGTTTTTTGGAAATTCTTTAGCATTTACTATGTACAAGATTGTGTCATCAGCAAACAGATTTAGCTTTACTTCTTTTTAAATCAACATGTCTTTTATTTCACTTTCTTGCCTAATTGCTCTGGCTAGAACTTCCAGTACAGTGCTGTATAGAAGTGATGAGATGGGCATCTTTATCTTGTTCTTGATATTAGGATGACAACTTTCATTTTTTCACTATTACATATGATGATACCTGTGGGTTTTTTGTAGATATTCTCTATCATACTGAGGAATCTCCCTTCCATTTCTAATGAGTTGAATGTTTTTATCATGAAAGGGTATTGGGTTTTTTCAAATGCTTCTAAAAAACTTTCTTGAATGGATCACATAGTTTTTTGTCCTTCATTCTACTAATATGGTGCATTACATTGACTAATTTTTATATTTAAAACAAACTTGCCTTCTTGGGCTAAGTCCTATTTGGTTGTGGTATATAACCCTTTGTATATATTGCTGGATCTAGGTTGCTAGATTTGTTGTTGTTGTTGAGGATTTCTGTATCCATATTCACAGGAGATATATAGGCCAGTTAATTTTGCCTGGGCTCACTTCCTATGAACCTGAGGATCTTCCTCTAATATTTCTTGTATAGAAGATCTGTTAGCAATCAATTCTTTCAGTTTTTGCTTATTTGATAATGTATTTATTTTGCTTTCATTCTTATAACTTTTTTGATATACAATTATTGATTTATAGGATTTTTTTTCTTTCAGCATTTTGAGTATACCATCCTTCAGCTTTCCATTATTTATTTGAATATATTTTTGTGCTCCTTTTCTCTCTCCTTTATATGTTGGTGTACTTAATGTTGTTGTACCCATCTCTGAGGCTATATTCATATTTCTATATTCTTTTTTCTCTTTATTCTTAAGATTGCATAATCTCTATTAATCTATCTTCAAGTTCATTAATTCTTCCTCCTGCCAGTTAAATAGCCTTACAAATCTACTAGAGCCTCTTTAGCGAATTTTCCACTTTCATTATTGTACTTTTAAACTCCAGAATTTTTATTTTAAAAAATAATTTATCTTTGTATTGAGACATTGTCTTCATACTTTCCTTTAATTCATTATGCAAGGTTTCCTTTAGTTCTTTTTTTTAAGTTTTTATTTAAATTCCAGTTAGTTAACAGTGTAATATTAGTTTCAGGTGTATAATACAGTGATTCAACAATTCCATACAATGTCTGGTGCGCATGGAATGCATACAAGTGCATTCCTTAATCTCCATCACCCATTTTACCCAGTCCCCCGCATACCTCCCCTCCAGTAACCCTCAGTTTGTTCTCTATGGTTAAGAGTCTGTTTCCTGGTCTGCCTCTCTTCCCCCCCATGTTCATCTGTTTTGTTTCTTAAATTCTATATATAAGTGAAATCATATGTTATTTGACTGACTTATTTCACTTGGAATAATACTCTCTAGTTCCTTCTATGTTATTGCAAATGGAAAGACTTCATTCTTTTTAATGGCTGAGTAATATTCCATTGTATATATACACCACATCTTTTTTTTTTATCCATTCATCAGTCAATGGACGTTTGGGCTCTTCCCATAATTTGGCTATTGTTGATAATGCTGTTATAAACATCAGAATTAATGTATCCCTTTGAATCCAAATTTTTGTATCCTTTGGAAAAATACCTAGTAGTGCAATTGGTGGCTCATAAGGTAGCTCTATTTTTAACTTTTTGAGGACCCTCCATACTGCTTTCTGAAGTGGCTGTATCAATTTACATTTCCACCAATGGTGCAAGAGTATTCCCCTTTTTCTGCATCCTCATCAACACCTGTTGTTTCTTGTGTTGTCGATTTTAGCCATTCTGACATTTGTGAGGTGTTATCTCATTGTAGTTTTGATTTATCTTTTCCTGATGATGAGTGATATTGGGCATCTTTTCATATATCAGTTGGCCACCTATATATCTTCTTTGGAAAAATATCTGTTTATATGTTCTGTCAATTTTTAAGTTGGATTATTAATATTTTGGGTATTGAGTTTTATAAGTTCTTTATAGATTTTGGATACTAATTCTCTCTAATTCTTGGAGCATATTTATTATAATATAAAACTGCAATCCTTGTTTCCCAAATCTAGCATCAAGACCCTCTCACTGGCAGTTTCCGTTTCTGCTTCCTTTCTTGTGTACAAGTAATACTTTCCTGTTCTTTTTCATTTCTAATATATATTTATATTTTAAATATTACAGACATAATAAAAATATTATGAAATACAATATAAATATTATATTTATTTATTTGTATAATAATAAATAACATACCAATAATAATATATTAATATTAATTATTTTAAAATAAGTATATGCACATATTTCATATAAATTATAATAAATCTATTTATATATTATTAGCTTATTGTATGTCATATTTTATATATTTAATAATGATATTTAAATAATTAATATTAACTAATATTGATATTAATAATAATATAAATACGGGGCACCTGGGTGGCTCAGTCGTTAAGTGTCTGCCTTCAACTCAGGTCATGATCCCAGGGTTCTGATATCAAGCCCCCTATCGGTCTCCCCGCTCAGCGGGAGGCCTTCTTCTCCCTCTTCCCACTCCCATACTTGCTTGTGTTCCTTCTCTTGCTGTCTCTCTCACTCTCTGTTAAATAAATAAATAAAATCTTTAATAATAATAATAATATAAATACATTAATAATAAGTATGTTATTTTCATTTATTTATAATAAATATTACACTCATAAATATAATAAATATAAATATTTCTATTTTAGATAATATATTACAGCA
The DNA here is from genome assembly GCA_003697995.1 of Taxidea taxus jeffersonii. NCBI lineage: Eukaryota > Metazoa > Chordata > Mammalia > Carnivora > Mustelidae > Taxidea > Taxidea taxus. Next base: position 6,121 of record ML094075.1, read on the forward strand.
ACTCCATACTGACTCTCCCTCTCTCAGGGTTTATTGTTATCATTGTTTGCTTGTTTTTTTTTGTTGTTGTTTAGTGATATGGATGTACTATTTTAGTGAAGCCTATTTCCCCTATCATGTACAAACCCTAATGTCATTCCTTAGAAGGCACGGATTTAGCCATGCATGCACTCTGAAATGACAGTGGCTTTGCAGAGCTCCTTTTTGTCTCTTTCTCTGATCTGTTAGGCTGTCTGCCTTTGCTGGTAACACAGAGAGCTGTTAGGCACCACTAATTGCCAGCTAATTGCTCTACTATTTTCAACAATGCCTTGTGGCATACATTACTTCTCAGTCTGATCCAATTAAACTTGGACCCCTTTGAAGTGGTAGTTTTTGAGGCCAGCCTTTCAGTTTTGCTCTGATTGCAGGAAGGCTTTTCTTAGCTGTCTCTTTCCCTAAGTCTCTCTAGTAAATTGGCCTATAGTTAATTTAGTGTGTTCTCATGGAGGTACTAGCCTCTTAGTTACTTACTACAAGTAACAGTGTACTCCAGTGTTTCAAGAGCATCCTCTGGCTTGAACTTCTCCCAGACTGTGCTCCAAATAAAGTCAGTTCCCTTTGGGAGAGTTTCAGAGTGCTCTATTCTTATGGCTGTGTTTGAACAAAATCTGTGTCACCAATTCAGAGCTGGAGTTGGGAACAATGACCTGTATCTGTGGTCACCTGCTTTATAAGTAGTGTGTCTTGCCTTTCTTGATGTGGAGAATATGCTATAAGTCAGCTGGGAGTGAAGGTGATAGGGGACACGTGTTTTTGGCCTGCCATGCCTAGGTTAGAGCTTCCATACTATTAGTTAAGTCTGGTTGGGAGAAAGAAACCCTATCCTCTCAATCATGCTTGGTTGGAATAGAGCTGCAACATGAACCTGGAGAAAATGAGAAAAGCTTGTTGCCTACCTCTCCTGGAAAGAAATACCATCGTCTTTGATTTACTTGCCCACAGAGGAGCTTATGTCACTGAGCATAGATTCTCACTGCTTTTACCAATATTTAGTACATTTTTCTGGAATAAATATCTCTTCATTTCCTTTATACCCTTAGGAACACTTCCAGAGATTTTAAATGGTTGTTTTTTTTTTTTAAATAATCTTCACCAGTTATGGTTGTTTTGCTGGGAAGAGGGTTCATGGAGCATTTCATGCCTGCATTCTGGAAGCAATCCTTTGTATAATGTTTTACAAAATGTTCATAATATTTTCTAGAGTGGCTATGCCATTTTACATTCCCATCATCAATATAGGGGAGTCCTTAAGTTGATGCATCCTCACCAACATTTAACATTTATCAACACTCTCTGTGTTCTCACCAGCATTTGACATTATAAAAATTTTTTATTTTAGCCACCTGATAGGTATGAAATGGTCTTTATTAGCACTTCTCTGATAAGTGATGAATGTTTGCATGTGCTTTTTATTTATTTGTACATTTTCTATGTACTTTTTTGTTTTTTAAAGATTTTATTTATTCATTTGAAAGAGAGAGAGAGAGTATGAGCCAGGGGCAGAGGAAGAGGGAGAAGTAGAAGCTCCTGCTGAGCTTGGAACCAGAAACGAGGCTTGAACCCAGGACCCTGAGATCATGACGTGAGCTGAAGTCAGATGCTTAACTGACTGAGTGCTCCAGGCATCCCCATCTGTGTTCTTAGTTTAGATTTTATTAATGGCTATTAATGTTGAACATCTTTTCTTGTTTTCCAACTGCATATCTTCCTTGGTGAAACATCTGTTCAAATTACTTGTCCATTAAAAAATAGGGTTCTTTTTTTTCTCACTGTTGAGTTTAGAAAGGTATCTATATATTCTTTGTTGAATATGTGATTTGCAAATATTTTATTTTACTGGATCTTTGACAAAAGTACAAAGGAGGGGCACCTGGGTAGCATGGATGGTTAAACATTTGACTCTTGATTTCAGGTCAGGTTGTGATCTCAGGGTTGTGAGATTGAGCCCTGCGTTGGGCTCCATGCTCAACATGGAGTGTGTTTGAGATTCTCTCTCTCTTTGCCCCTCCTACTTGTGTTCACTCACTCTTGAAAATAAATAAAAACATCTTTTTTTTTAAAGTACAAAGGAAATTCAACAGAGAGCTGATAATGTTTTCAATACATAGTACTGGAATAGCTGGATATTTGTATGGGGAAAAAAGCAAACCATGACCTCTACCTCACACCACACACATACAAAAATGAAATATACAGTGATATAAAGTAATGAAATGGAAGGAGTTAGACTTTCAGAATAGTGAAGTGAGGAACTTGGTAAGTCCCCTTTCTTCCTAGTTCATTCCTTTTTGTTGCTGTACAGTATTCCATCAAATGAGTGTATCATAGTTTATATATTTCATGGTATATAATAATATTCCAACAAACCTATTTTTACAAAGCATGGATATTGATACATATAACTACATGCATGAAAAAATAATGTGGATGTATCTCAAAAAATTATGGTGAGTTTAAAAAGCCAGACATAAAACTACCTACTGCATGACTTTACCTACTGGAATTCTAGAAAAGATAAAACTAGCCAATTATGCCGCAAAACAGATCAGTGGCTTCCTGAAGCTGGGAGCTGGATAAGGAGCATGAAGCAATATTTTGGAGTGTTAGAAACATTTTATTTCTTGATTGGGGTGGCAGTTACATGGCTGTATATATTTCTCAAAGCTCAATGAAACATAGACATAAATATTGATAACTTGATTTAAAAAAACAGGCAAGGAAGACCATATCACAGGCCCTCATGAAAACCAGAGAGCCCTTCTTACCTTCAGTGATGAGAATGAGGGCCGCTTTATCTTTATTTGGTGAAAAACATTAAGTTGAAGGATTCTGAGGCCACTCCAGAGACTCTATCTTCTACGAATGCAATGTAGCCTAACTGATTCTTTACCCACACTAACAAAGACTTCCAAACTTGGGCATTGTTCTTTCTGATATCAGCTAAAGATATAGTCTGTTCCATGCTCATAAAAATAAAAACTTTTTACTCCTGGATGTCAAAACTGTTTTTGGTATATGACTCAGTCTTGCTCTGTTATGGGAAGATGTTATTATTCCTGTTTTACATCCTGAGATTATCAGGGTACCCTACCAGAATCTGGGATCTCTCACCAAATGTTTAAGTACCATGTTCCTTAAGAACATACAGGATAATTGAAAATAACCTTTTTATAACCTCGTCCCCTGTAGAAAGGGCAATTAAGACTAAGGGATACTAATTTAAAATCTAAAAATTCATTTTCTCTTTCAGAGATTGTTTACCCTTTGAGATAGCAACTAATTGTTTTGCAAAAAAAACAATTTAGAAATGTGTTGGCCTAAAAATGTGAAACATGCAAATAGTACATTATTTATCATTTGTTATGATAAGCATCAGTCCTCGTAATAGAATTCAATATTGACAGTTCTCCCCTGAGGACTATGGCTTTGATTTCCAAGATCAGGCTGCAATTATGGGTAAAGATCTCTCTCTCTCTTTCTCTCTCCTAATTTAATCCCTTTGATTTACCAGATTTTCTTTTTTTTTCTTAGTTTCCTGATTATCAAGGGGATGAATACACATTATAGAAGATTTTGGAAGTACAGAAAGCTTATATAAAGAAACAAATCACCTATCATTTCCCCAGCAAGAAGCCACATGAAACGGTGAACATGGCAACGAAAGGCTATTTCCAGTTACTGAGAAATCAACTTCTGTTCCTCCACCTCCTACTGATTGATCAGCTTAGCAATAAGAAACTAACTTCATTTCCACAGTGATTTCATTGATGTGGGGCTTTTAGAGGGAGATATTAAATGGCCATAAAAGGAATTCACTAGGGATGATAAAGGTTCTAAGCAAGCTTTAGCTAGAGATCAGAAAATAATTTATTAGTGGCAGTGGTTCCAGGGACTGGCCAAAATTTCCCTCATTTCTAGTCTGTTACTTGATTATATTTTAATGGATGTGGCCTGCCCTGTAACCCCTGGTGCCAAAAGTCCTGACTGCTAAAATCTAGGGCAAGGTTTTTGATCATAGTAATTTGGTGTTATAGACAGGGACTCAGGAATACTCACATATTGACTTAACCTCATGATATTTCCCATAATAAGAACCATAAAGGATCTATACACACAAGGGATAAGGATATAGAGGAATTAAAACACTAATTTGTGATTACTGGAGTTAGTGCCCAGTACTCTGATACAGGGCTATCTGGTAAAGCTGGATTTTAGTACATAACTTAGGCTGAAGGTCCAAAAGTGGCTTTACTTTTTCCTGCCAAGCCTAATTTTATTAGTAATTGACTACTGAATTGATAAGGACTATTCAGTACCTGAAATACCAAGTGAAGGAGGCAAGAAAGTAAAATGGCTTGGCATGCAGGAGACACTGGCTTAATGTTTTAATTTCTCTAAATGACAGAAAAGCACTAAAGAAAAAGTCATCCGCAGTATATAACCTTTTAACCCATAGTGACCAACACAAACACACTAGCAAATGTGGCTCCAGGGATCTGAGCCAATCATATTACTAAGTCCTCTTTGAGGGAGGGAATGGAGGTGAGGAAGCTGTAATCCTTTCCTTTTCACTCTCACTTTGCTTAACAACCACTTTCAAGGGCTCAGTTCTGTGTCACAGTGGCTGCTGTTGTTGCTGTCTGCTTTGTTTTCCTCAGGACCACAAAACTGCCTTTTAAGAAAGGTTCACCTCTTGTCCTCACAAATAACCCAACAAGTAAATCACCCTCAACAAATCCCTGAACTGAAGCTGATGTAATTGATGTTTCTAAAACTTGTGCCACTCAGTGAGAACCAGTATGTTTTCAGTTATGTCTTCTTTCCTGAAACCTTGCTTTCCCTAGGGTTTTTAATTTTCTAGGTCTTGTGTAATGTGTAGTACAACATTCTTTCAGCCGTTTCTCTTTTTCCCTACCAGCAGTGGCATATGTCTCCAATTCTTCCACTTCCTTCTGTTTTTCCCTTATTTATTTCTTAAGGTTCTCTGTCTTCTCTAGCATGTATAGGATCACATAATTTGTTGTGTCAGTCTCTTGTTTTTTTTTTCTTTTCTCTTTGTTTTGTGATCTTGACATTTGTTTTGCAAATATACTTCTTCAGGTTTATCCTTATGGAATCCCTTCATAGTGTAAGTTGTGAAGAAGAAAAAAAGTTCCAGTTCTGCAGAAAGCATCTGCTGGTCAAATGAAACTTCCTTACCCACCTTTACATCCCTGTAAAGGATAGGGAAGTTTCTTCCAGGAGGTATCCTTGCATCATTCAAATATCTAATGTAGACAAGACCCCATCTATATATTGAAATCCAACTTTAGTGACTTAATCTTTTCTCCTCTTCTCTTGGAGCCCTAACTCCCTAAGTGCCATGAGCATCTTCCCTCCAGGTCCAGACTACACCTGCTTCTCTGATGACAAGCACTGTGAAACTCACTAAATAAGGCTTGAAGTATCCTATATTGTTCATTGTGATCTTTCTTTCTTGATTTTTTCCTGAATAGTTTATAATCAGTCATCAAAAGGATTATAATCTGCTCTTCTTAATGACACTTTGCAGTTTTCAAAGGACATGCAAATAGTTTTCTGGATGTGGGTTCCCTTGCAAAAAGGTGTAGGGTAAGGGAGGTCATTCCAGTTTCCTCTCATATTTTGCCTTTTCTGTTAAATCTCTTAGATCTGGGTTATCTTCCTTGACATAATAACAGAAAATATTCTCTCCTCTTTCCTAGTCTCATATCCAGAAGTTTCCAGGCCTAAGACCATCTTTGTGAGTACATCCTTCTTTCCTTTTAAAGTAAGCTGAAATTGAACTCTAAGATATTAAGTCAGCTCTGTCTTTATTTCTTGATAATCTCCTGGTTTGCCCTCTGGAATTCTTAAGGTAAAACTAGTCTCCTGGGCTATGGTTCCTTGTAATTTAAAACATACTGTAGTTGCTCTGCCTATTGCCAAGGTCCTTAAGCTGTTGCTGTGCCAAGTGGATTCAAGGCCAAAGCATTATTGTCACAGTCTTTTTTTAGTACACTGTTTTTTGTTATATATTTTTCTTTTGGTTTTGTGGTAATTTATTTCATTGTTTTTTTTTTTTCTGCTACCTCAAACCTACAAGAAGACATAGTCCTCATGTATTTATAGCTGTCACACTTTTTGATCTGCTTCCCAATAAAGTCTACCTTCCTTTGGGTCTTTAAAATCTACAACCAGGTTTAGGGTCAACCTAAGGGATTACCAGATGAAATTCAAGAACCTGTTGTAGAGAACAGCAACTCAGCAATGTGGCAGGATACAAAATCAATGCACAGAAATCAGTTGCATTTCTATAAGCTAACAGTGTGACTGAAGAATGTCTTTTATTTCTTTTTGTTGTCTGATGGCTGAGGCTAGGATTTCTAGTACTATTTTGAACGAAAGTGGTGAGAGTGGGCATCCCTGTCATGTTCCTGACCTCACAGGAAATACTCTCAGTTTTTCCCCATTGAGAATGATATTCACTGTGGGCATTTCATAGATGGCTTTTATGATATTGAGATATGTTCCCTCTATCCCTATACTTTGAAGAGTTTTAATCAGGAAAGGATGCTGTATTTTGTCAAATGCTTTTTCTGCATCTATTAAGAGGATCATATGTTTCTTGTCTCTTCCTTTGTTAATGTGATCTATCATGTCAATTGATTTGCAAGTGTTGAGCCACCCTTTCATCCCAGGAATATCCCACCTGGTTGTGATGAATAATCCTTTTAATGTACTGTCAGACTCTGTTGGCTAGGATCTTGTTGAGTATTTTGATATCCATGTTTATCAGGGATATTGGTCTGTAATTCTCCTTTTTGATGGGGTCTTTGCCTATTTTAGGGATCAGGATAATGTTGGCCTCATAGAACAAGTTTGGAAGTATTCCTTCCATTTCCTTTTTTGTTGTTGTTTTTTAAAAACAGCTTCAGTAGAATACATATTATTTCTTCTTTAAATATTTGGTGGAATTCCCCTGGCAAGCCATCTGGCCTTGGACTCTTGTTCCTTAGGAAGTTTTGATTACTGTTTCAACTTCCTTGCTCGTTATTTGTCTGTTCGGATTGTCTATTTCATCCTGTTTCAGTAGTTTATAAACTTCCAGGAGTGCATCCATTTCTTCCAGATAGCCTAGTTTGTTGGCATATAGCTGCTGGTAGTAAGTTCTAATAATTGTCTCTATTTCCTTGGTATATATCGTGGTTTATCCCCTTTCAATCATGATTTTAATGATTTGGTTCCTTTCTCTTTTTATTTGGATATGTTTGGCCAGAGGTGTATCTATCTAATTAATTCTTTCAAAGAACCGGCTTCTAGTTTGTTGAGCTCTTCTACTGTTCTCCTAGTTTCTATTTCATTGATTTCTATTCTAATCTTTATTATTTCTCTTCTCCTGCTTGGTTTAGGCTTCATTTGCTGTTCTTTCCCCAGGTCCTTCAGGTGTAAGGTTAGCTTGTGCATTTGGGATTTTTCTAATTTTTTTGAAAGAGGCTTGGATGGCTACGTACTTCCCTCTAAGGACTGCCTTTGCAGTATCGCATAGGTTTTGAACTGATGTGTTTTCATTTTCATTGGTTTGTATGAATTGTTTAAGTTATTCTTTAATTTCCTAGTTGACCCAGTCATTCTTTAGCAGGATGCCCTTTAATCCAAGTGTCTGAGATTCTTCCAAATTTCTTCTTGTGGTTGAGTCCCAGTTTCAAGCACTGTGATCTGAAACACATGCAGGGAATAATCTCAATCTTTTGATACCAGTTGAGACCTGATTTGTGACTCAGTATGTGATCTGCTCTGGAGAAAATTCCATGTGCACTAGACAAGAATGACTATTCTGTTGTTTTAGGATGGAATGTTCTGTATATATCTACAAAGTCCATCTGGTCCAATGTGTCATTCAAAGCTCTTGTTTCTTTGTTGATCTTCTGCATAGATGATCTGTCTATTTCTGTGAGTGGAGTGTTGAAGTCCCCTGCTATTAATGTATTTTTATCAATATGTTTCTTTATTTTGGTTATTAGTTGTTTTATGTAATTGGGGGCTCCCATTTTGGAGGCATAGATATTTACAATTTTTAGATCTTGTTGGATAGACCTTTTAAGTATGATATAGTTTCCCTCTTACTACAGTCTTTGGTTTAAAATCTAATTTTCCTGATGTGAGAATTGCTACCCCAGCTTTCTTTGAGGTCCATTGGCATGGCAAATGGTTTTCAATCCCCTCATTTTCAATCTGGAGGTGTCTTTAGGTTCAAAATGAATCTCTAGTGGACTGCATATGGATGGGTCCTGCTCTTTTATCCAGTCTGCAACCCTGTGTCTTTTGAGGGAAACATTCAGCCCATTTACATTGAGAGTAATTATTGAAAGATATGAATTTCATGCCGTCGTATTGCCTGTAATGTCCCTGTCTCTGTAGATTGTCTCTGTTAATTTCTGGTCTATATAACTTTTGGGGTCTCTCTTTGCTTACAGAATCTCCCTTAATATTTCTTGCAGGGCTGTGTTGGTAGTCACATATTCTTTTAGTTTCTCCCTGTCCTGAAATCTCTTTATTTCTCCATCCATTCTGAATGACAGCCTTGCTAGCTAAGGTATTCTTGGCTTCATGTCCTTCTCATGTCATGCTGTGAATATGTCTTGACAGAATTTTCTGGCTAGCCAGGTCTCTGTGGATAGGTCTTTTATTCTGATGTTCCTCCTTACATATGTATGGAACCTCCTCTCCCTAGCTGTTCTCAGGATAGTTTCTTTAGCTGCAAGATTTGCAAACTTCACTATTATATGTTGGGGTGTTTATTTTTATTGATTTTGGTAGGGGTCCTCTCTACCTCTTGGACAAGAATGTTTGTCTCCTTCCCCAGATTAAGAAATTTTTCAGCTATGATGTGCTCAAATATGCCTTTTAGTCTTCTCTCTCTCTGCATGCCCCCGGGGATCCCAATAATTCTGACATTGGAATGGTTCATCATTAATCTCTCTATGTCTATTTTTATGTGCTACTAGCTGCCTATCTCTGTTTTTCTCAACTTCCTTTCCATCAGCTTATTTTTTTTTAAAAAAAAATTTTATTTATTTATTTGACAGACAGAGATAACAAGTAGGCAGAGAAGCAGGCAGAGAGAGAGGAGGAAGCAGGCTCCCCCCTCAACAGAGAGCCTGATTCGGGGCTTGATCCCAGGACACTGGGATCATGACCTGATCTGAAGGCAGAAGCTTTAACCCACTGAGCCACCCAGGTGCCCCTATGAGCTTATCTTTTAGATCCCTGATTCTCTCTTCTGCCTCATTTACCCTGGCTGTTGGTGTCCAGTTTAGACTGCATCTCATTCATATCATGTTTAAGTTTGGCCTGATTAGATCTCATTTATACCCTTAGAGATTCTATATTGTCACTAATGCTTTTTTAAGCCTAGCTATTGACTTTATGATTACTATCCTGAATTCCATCTCTGACATCTTGTTATATCCATATTCATTGGTTCTGTGGGAGTGGACATTGTTTCACGTTCTCTTTGTTGAGAGTTCCTCCTCCTCCTAGTTATTCTGTTAAAGGATGGTTGAGTGAATGAACAGAGTCCAAAATATCAACCATGACCAAAGCAAAATGAACCCCAGAAAAAAAATCCAAAGTGGTTGGAACTACCACAGATAAGCAAACAAAGACAGGATGATCCAAAACAATAAAAGTAAGGCAGGAGGAGCAAGATAATCTCTCAGGGTTAACAAAGCAGGGTGATCTGCCTGTTCCTTATTGATTTTTGGTCTCTATGTTAGAATATAGTATATCTCAAAATTGCAAAGAATTCAGAATATATATAAATATATATATATCTCAAGATAAAATTGAATAGAGTGAAAAATGGACTACTAAGGGGGCATAAATCTATAAAATGTAGATGTGAAAAAAAAAGTTAAAAAGCAACTTAAAAACCTATGTTGGGAAAAAAGAATCTATTCGAAATGGGAACAGGGTTTTTAAAAAAAGAAAAAAGGGTAGAAGTAGCAGGCTGAGACGACATCAGGCAGCAGGAGATCAGCTAGATAGCCTATCAAACCATTCCAAACACCTACGAATCCAACAGGAGATCGAAGAGAAGAAAAACATAATTCTAGAAACAGAAAATTGACCACTTTCTAAAAGGTAGGACCAGTGGAGAACTGAATCAAACCGACGGGAAGATAGACCCCAGGGGGAGGGGCCAGCTCCCGGCAAGCGGCAGAACACCGGAGCACAAAATCAGGACTTTTAAAAGTCTGCTCCAGGGAGGGATATCACTCCAGAGGCTCAACAGGGGTGAAGACCTCGCGGGGACAGCATGGACTCAGATCCCACAGGGTCACAGAAAGATCGGGGGTGTCTGAGTGTCCCAGAGCTCACAGATATTAGAGCAGGGAAGCTGGCTGTGGAGATAGAGCCGAGGTTTCCTAGAGCCGTGGTCTGTGACACGGGCCGGAGCTCTGTGACACGGGCCAGTGCTCTGTGAGAGGGGTCCCCACAAGATCCAGGGAGACTCTGACCCGGGAGAGCTCAGGGATCTATGGGGTTCGGAGACTCCAGGTGGGACTCTGCCAGAGACAGAGACGCTTGGTCACAGGCTGGGTGAGCTTGGAGTGCTCCCAGAAGCCAGTGAGACGGGACTGATTACGCACGATTTTCTCCAAGCGCGGCGGGAGGCTGGGGAGACGGGAGTGATTAAACGCTTTTCTCTGAAGGTGCACTGAAGACTGGGGCCCCTAGCTCTTGGCTCCTCTGAACCAGAGATTGGGAGGCCACCATTTTCATTCCCGTCCACCGGAACTCAATGGAAAGCATTCAGGGAACAAAAGCTCCCGAAAGCGAACCTGAGAGGATTACTTAGCCTGGCCCCTGGTAAGGGCGGTGCAATTCTGCCTGGGGCAGAGACACTTGAAAATCACTACAACAGGCCCCTCCCCCAGAAGATCAACAAGAAATCCAGCCAAGACCAAGTTCACTTAACAAGGAGAACAGCGGATTCTTATCTGGACAAAATGACAAGGCAAAAAAACTCACCACAAATAAAAGAACAGGAGGCAGGACCGAAGGCTAGGGACCTAATCAATACAGACATTGGTAATATGTCAGATCTGGAATTCAGGATGATGATTCTCAAGGTTCTGGCTGGGCTTGAAAAAGGCATGGAAGATATTAGAGAAACCCTGTCAGGAGAAATAAAAGCCCTTTCTGGAGAAATAAAAGAACTAAAATCTAATCAAGTTGAAATTTAAAAAAAGCTATTAATGAGGTACAATACAAAATGGAGGCTCTTACTGCTAGGATAAATGAGGCAGAAGAAAGAATTAGTGATATAGAAGACCAAATGACAGAGAATAAAGAAGCTGAGCAAAAGAGAGACAAACAACTACTGGACCACAAGGGGAGAATTCAAGAGATAAGTGATACCATAAGACGAAACAACATTAGAATATTTGGGATTCCAGAAGAAGAAGAAAGAGAAATAGGAGCAGAAGGTATACTGGAGAGGATTATTGTAGAGAATTTGCCTAATATAGCAAGGGGAACAAGCATCAAAATCCAGGAGGTGCAGAGAACACCCCTCAAAATCAATAGGAATAGGTCCACACCCCGTCATCTAATAGTAAAATTTGCAAGTTTTAGTGACAAAGAGAAATCCTGAAAGCAGCACGGGACAAGAAGTCTGTAACATACAATGGTAAAAATATTAGATTGGCAGCAGACTTATCCACAGAGACCTGGCAGGCCAGAAAGAACCGGCATGATATATTCAGAGCACTAAACGAGAAAAACATGCAGCCAAGAATACTTTATCCAGCTAGGTTATCATTGAAAATAGAAGGAGAGATAAAAAGCTTCCAGGACAAACAAAAACTGAAAGAATTTGTAAACACCAAACCAGCTCTACAGAAAATATTGAAAGGGGTCCTCTAAGCAAAGAGAGACCCTAAAAGTATTATCAGAAAGGAACAGAGACAATATACAGTGACAATCACCTTACAGGCGATACAATGGCACTAAATTCATATCTCTCAATAGTTACCCTGAACGTAAATGGGCTAAATGCCCCAATCAAAAGACACAGGGTTTCAGAATGGATAAAAAAACAAAACCCATCAATATGCTGCCTACAAGAAACTCATTTTAGACCTGAAGACACCTCCAGATTGAAAGTGAGGGGGTAGAAAACAATTTACCATGCTAATGGACATCAGAAGAAAGCTGGGGTGGCCATCCTTATATCAGATCAATTAGATTTTAAGCCAAAGACTACAATAAGAGATGAGGAAGGACATTATATCATACTCAAAGGGTCTTTCCAACAAGAAGATGTAACAATTTTAAATATCTATGCCCCTAACATGGGAGCAGCCAACTATATAAACCAATTAATAACAAAATCAAAGAAACACATTGACAAGAATACAATAATAGT
>ML094075.1:23595-38495 GCA_003697995.1 Taxidea taxus jeffersonii
ACAAACTGAGGGGGGTGAGGGGGAGAGGGGTTGGGAGAGGGTGGTGGTGTTACATTATATGTTTAAATAAAAAAAGCTTAAATTAAAAAAAAGAAAAAAAAAGAAGAGAAACAAAAAAGAAATAGAAAATTTTAAGCTGAATATATATGAGTTGTGAGGGAACTCCTGGAGCTTGTTATATTATTTTCCCCATGCTCTGGAATTTTACCGTCCTGTGGGATATAAGCTTAGCATTTATCTGTTCTTTCAGCCTGTCTTCTGGGGGAAGGGCCTGATGCTTGGCTTTCAGGCATTTTTGCCTGGCTGAAGTTGCCCTAACCCTTGTCAGAGGGATGGGCTTAATAGAAAGTCATCTGTTCAGATTTTATTCCCTGGTGGCTTTCTGCTTCTCTTTAGAGGGTCAGAACAAATATGGCCATGCAGGAATCTCTGGCTCATTGTCACAAGGTTGAGGACCCCTTTTTTCAATAAACCCTCCAGGTCAAACCTTCTCCACATCTGTGTGTATCAAACTCCACAGTTTCATGCCATTTTCACATGCTACAACTCTTCCAGGGGAGTTTTGGCAATCCGCCAGTGTCTCTGTGTTTTATGACTTTGCAATTGCTAGTGGCAGTAGGCTCCCTCATGCAACCTCTTCCGTAGTTCCCAGGGCACAGCTAGCTGCCCCCCAGTGTCCTTCCAGGGGTCACACCACCCTGAGAGCTGTTCCCCAGTTGTGGGCATGGCCTCTTTGTGCACCAAACTGATGAATCCCATGGTTTGCATCTGCTGTACCTCTCCCCAGGGAGTTACAGGGACCAGTGAGCATCTCTTTGTTTTGTGACTTTTAATTGTGAGTGGCCATGGGTTCGCAAATGCACCCTTTTCCGTGGCTCCCAGGTCATGGCTTGGTGCCCCCCTCTGTGTCCTTTCATGGACCACACTGCCCTGTTAGCTGTTGCCCTGTCTTAGGTGTAAGCTGTTTCATATCTTCTCTAGGATGTTAGACAGCCCACACCTTTTAGTCCTTTTCAGGGTGGTCAGTCAGCAGTCACCCTACTGGCCTGGCTCACAGTTTATGGTGATGGGAACCAAGAGTCCCTTCTGCGCTTGCTGACCATAACCTGTCTCCCACTCCACTGCTTGGACACTCTATCAGTTTAGGCTCCCCTGTACTTTCTAAGTCTCTTGGAATCCTGAGACCACAATGATCCACCTAGAATTCTGCCTTATTCGTTCCCTGTGCTCTTTTCAGAAAGGGATGTCTCTCATTGGAGCAGATTTCTAAGGGTCCCAATTTTTTGCTTCCAGTGTTATATCACTTTCTGGTGGCCAGCGTATGGAGGCTCCCTTTCCCCTCTGTTTATCTTCCAATATTTCCCCCAAAGACTCAGCGTCCTACACTTTCTACCTTGCAAAAAGTAGGTTTTTTTCCCTGCATGTAGAGATTCAGACAAATTTTATTATATCTTAGGTTGTATTCATTTGTGTTCAGAATGTTTTAATAGATGTCCTAAATTCAAGGGACTAAATTCAAGGGAACAGATGAAGTGAAGTCCCCTACTCTGCTGTCATCTTGCCCCCCTCTCCTTTGTCTCTAATAGTAGGGGACTTTAACACAACATTCACATTAATGGATAGATCAAATAGAAAAGTAATAATGAAAAAGTGGCCTTAAACAATGTAATAGACTGTATGCTCTTAATAGATATATACAGAATAATCAACCCCAAAACAACAGAATAGATATTCTTCTCAAATGCATATGGAACATTCTCCAGTATATATTGCATGTTAGGTCACAAAGAAATTCTGAATAAATTTAAGAAGAAAGGAATCATATAAAATATCTTTTCTAACCACAATGGTACAAAACTAAAAAAAAAAATTACAAGAAGAAAAATAGAAAAAACACACAGACATATGAAGACTCAAGAACATGCTACTAAACAAACAATGGATCAACATAGAAATTAAAGAGGAAGATAAAAGTGCCTCAAGACAAATGAGAATTATAACATTCTAAAATCTATAGGATGGAGCATAAAACTGTTTTAAGAAGGAAGTTTATAGTGATATGAGCCCATTTCAAGAAACAAGAAAAATCTGAACTAAACAATCTAACTTTATACCCAAAGAAACTAGAAAAAGAACAAAAATCCCAAATTAATGAAAGAAAGGAAATAATAAAGGTCAGAGTGGAAATACATGCAATAGAGACTAAAAAAGAAATAGAAAATATTGATAAAACTAAGAGCTGCTTCTTTTAAAGGATAAAAAAATTCATAAACCTTTATTCAGGTTCATTTTAAAGAGAAGGAGAGAGTACCCAGGGATACCTGGGTGGCTTAGTTGGTTGAGTCCCTGCCTTCAGCGTGGGTCATGATCCCAGGGTCCTGGGATCAAGCTCCACATTGGGCTACCTGCTCAGTGGGGAGCCTGCTTCTCCCCCTCTCTCTGTAGCTCCCTCTGCAGCTCCCCTTACTTCTGCTCTTTCATTCTCTCTCTCAAATAAATATACAAAATCTTTAAAGAAAAGAGAGCACCCAAATAAATAAAATCAGAAATGAAAGTGGAGAAGTTACAGCCAATATCCCAGAAACACAAAGGATCATAAGACAACCCTAGAACAATTGCAAACCAGCAAACTGGTCAACCTAGAAGACATGGGTAAATTCCTAGAAACATATATTCTTCCAAGATTGAATCAGGAAGTAATAGAAAATCTGAATAGACAAATTAATTGTAATGAAATTAAATCATTAATAAAAAAATACCAACAAACCAAAGCACAGGATTAGACAGATTCACTGGTGAATTTTACCAAACATTAATTTTTTTAGAGGTTTATTTATTTATTTGAGGTGGTAGAGGCAGTAGGCAAGGGAGAGAAAATTCTAAGCAGATTCGGCCCTGAGCATGGAATCAGCTGTGATTCCAGGACCCTGAGATCATAACCTGGGCCGAAACCAAGAGTCCAACACTCAACCAACTGTACCACTCAGGCACCCCAAATTCTACCAGACATATAAAAAAAGGTTAGTACTTAAACTATTCCAAAAATTGAATATAAGTGAATGCCTCCAAACACATTCCACAAGGCTAGCATTACTCTGATACCTTAAACAAAATCCCTACAAAATAAAGAAAATTACACATCAATATCCCTAATGAACATAGATATAAAAATCCTCAACAAAATATTAGCAGGCTGAATTCAACAATACTTTAGAAGAGCCATACAACATGATCAAGTGAAATTTATTTCAGGTTTGCAAAGATGGTTCAATAATATGATACACCACGATTAATAAAGCCAAAGGGTAAAAATCATATAATCATCTCAATAAATGTAAAAAAAGCATTTGACAAAATTTAACATCCATTGAAAACTAAAAAAAAAAACAACCTCTAAAGTGTATGTACAGAAGGAATATACCTCAACATAATAAAAGCTATATATGACAAACCCACACAGGTAGCATAACTCAATAATGAAGAGCTGTGGTCTTTCTTCCAAGATGCAGGCTAGACAAAGTTGTCCACCTTTGCCACTTTTATTCAACATAGTATAGAAAGTTTTAGTGAAAGCAATTAGGCAAGAAAAATAACCAAAAACATCTAAACTAAAAAGGAAGAAGCAAAACTCATTATTTGAATATGACATGATGCTATATGTAGAATACCCTAAGGTCTGCTCCATAAAAGCTAGTAGAACTAATAAACAAATTCAGTAAGGAAATGAAAGCCACAAGGGAAATGCAAATAAGTTTCAGGATACAAAATCAATATGAAGATATTGGTCATGTTTCTATACACTAATGATGGTCTTTCAGAAAAAGAAAATGAAAAAAAAATAGCATTGAAATGGAAATCAAAATCACAACGAGATATTGGAAATAGAAAGTGGTTGAGGATGTGGAGAAAAAGCAACGAGGCATTGTTAGTGGGAATGTCAATTGGTGCACCCACTGGGGAAAACAGCATGAAGGTTCTTCAAAAAATTAAAAATAGAAATACCAGAGGAGCCAATAATTCCAATACTGGGTATTCACCCAAAGAAAACAAAAACACTAATTCAAAAAGATATACCTATGCATGGGTATATATAGTATATGCATACCTATATTTATTGCAGCACGATTTTCAATATCCAATATATGTAAGCAACCCAAGTGTTCATTGATAAATGAATGAATAAAGGTGTGTATATCTATATCTTTATACATATATATGTGTGTGTACACACACACACACACACACACACACACCATGGAGTTTTATTCAGTCATAAAAAAAGTAAAATTTTGCTATTTGCAACATGAATGGACCTAGAGGCTACAAAAAGTGAAATAAGTTAGAGAAAGACAAATACCATATGGTTTCACTTATAGGTGGAATCTAAAAATCAGAACAAATGAACAAACTAAACCAAACAGAAACAGACTCACAAACACCAAGAAGAAAGTGATGGTTGCCAGAGGGGAGAGTGTGGTAGGAGGAAGATGAAATAGGTGAAAGGAATTAACAAGTACATTTTTCCAGTTATAAAATAAGACGAGGGATTTAATGTACAGCATAGGGAGGATAGTCAATAATATTGTAACAACTCTGAATTCTGACAGATACTAACCAGACTCATTGTGGCGACCATATAACAATGTATATAAATATCAAGTCACTGTGTACATTTGAAAACATTAAAATATTTTATATCAAATATTCTTCAATTAAAAGAAAAAAATTTCCTTTAAAAGATTTCTTGGGATTCTTGGGTGGCTCAGTCAGTTGAGCGTTTGACTTTTAGTTTCGGCTCAGGTCATGAGTTCAGGGTTGTGAGATGGAGCCCCCACATGAGATTGTATTCCAGCATGGAGCCTGCTTGGGATTCTCCTTCTCCTTCTCCCTCTGCCCCTTCCCCTCCCCCGAGAAAAATTCTTTCTTGGGGCATCTTGGTGGCTCAGTTGGTTAGGCATCTGCCTTTGGCTTGGGTCATGATCCCAGGGTCCTGGGATTGAGCCTTGCATGGAGCTCCCTGCTCAGCAGGGAGCCTGCTTCTCCCTCTCTCTCTGCCCCTCCCGCTGCTTGTGCTGTCTTACTCTTTCTGTCAAATAAGTAAATAAAATCTTTAAAAAATTCTTTTTTAATGGAGTATTTTAATGGTATCACTGTCAAGGACTTAAGAAATATGCAGTAGTACCTTTATCTGCAGTTTTGCTTTCCATAGTTTCAGTTACCCTGGGGTCAACCACAATCTGAAAGCTGATGATACTCCTGACGTATAGTGAAAAGGTCAGTTGTAGCCTATGCTATTTCACAATGCCCATAATTCACCTCTCTTCATCTCTTCATGTAGGCATTTTATCATCTCACATCATCACAAGAAGGACACAATACAATGAGATATTTTGAGAGAAGCTACATTCACATAACTTTTATTGCAGTGCATTGTTATAATTGTTTTCTTTTTTAAAGATTTTATTTATTTGACATAAAGAGAGAGATCACAAGTAGGCAGAGAGGCAGGCAGTGGGGGGGCAGGCTCCCTGCTGAGCAGAGTCCTATGTGGGGCTGGATCCCAGGACCCTGAGATCATGACCTGAGTTGAAGGCAGAGGTTTAACCCACTGAGCCACACAGGTGGCCTATAATTGTTTTCTTTTATCATTATTGTTGTTAATATCTTACTGTGCCTAATTTATAAACTAAACTCTATTGTAGGGAAAAACAGTGTATATAAGTTTTCATACTATCCATGGTTTCATGCATCCAGTGGGGGTCTTGGAAGGTATCTCCTGTGGATATTAGGGGACTAATGTATTCTTAGCACTCTATTATTCACAGCATATTAAATCATTTAAAAGTAAATCTTGTTTCTGTAAATATCCTTTCACACAGGTACTGACAGTAGAACTTTTTATTATTTTAAATTGCTGTGTAATATTCTATATTATGAGCATACAGAAATTTATTTTATTAGATACTTTTTGTGTGTTGTTTAAAATTTTTATTTGAATTCCAGTTAGTTAACATACAGTGTAATATTAATTTAAAGGTGTACAATGTAGAGATGCAACACTTTTATACAACAGTGATTACTCATCACAAGTGCACTCCTTAATCCCCATCACCAATTCAACCCACCTCCCCCACCTCCCCTTTGGTAACCATCAGTTTGTTATCCATAGTTGAGACTCTGT
Source organism: Taxidea taxus jeffersonii (assembly GCA_003697995.1). Classification (NCBI taxonomy): domain Eukaryota; kingdom Metazoa; phylum Chordata; class Mammalia; order Carnivora; family Mustelidae; genus Taxidea; species Taxidea taxus. Next base: position 29,777 of record ML094075.1, read on the forward strand.
TTCTTGGTTTGCTTCTCTCTTTCTCTTTTCCCCCTGCTTTGGTCCTTTTGCTTATTTGTTTTGTTTCTTAAATTCCACATGTGAATGAAATCATATAGTATTTGTTTGTCTCTGATTGGCTTATTTTGCTTAGCATAATATTCTAGTTCCATCCATGTTGTTGCAAACAGTGAGATTTCATTCCTTTTATGGCTGTGTAATATTCCAAATTCTACATATATACCACATCTTCTTTATGCATTCATCAGTTGATGGACACAGGCTGTTTCCATAATTTGGCTATTGTTGATAATGCTGCTATAAACATTGGGGTGCATGTATTCATTTGAATTAGTATTTTTGTATCTTTAGGTAAATATTTAGTAGTGCAATTGCTGGATCATGGGGTAGTTCTATTTTAAACTTTTTGAGGAAACTCCATACTGTTTTCCAGAGTGGCTGCACCAGTTTGCATTCCCACGAGCAGTGCAAGAGGGTTCCTCTTTCTCCACATCCTCATCAACACCCGCTGTTTCTTGTGTTGTTGATTTTAACCATTCTAACAAGTGTGAGGTGATATCTCATTACAGTTTTCATTTGCATTTCCCTGATGATGAGTAATGTTGAACGTCTTTTCATGTGTCTGTTAGCCATTTGGATGTCTTCTTTGGAAATATGTCTATTCATGTCTTCTGCCCATTTTTAAATTGTATTATTCATTTTGGGGATGTTGAGTTTTATAATTTCTTTATACTTTAGTATACACTTTGGATACACTTTAGTATACACTTTGGATACTAACTTCATCAGATATGTCATTTGCAAATATCTACTCCCATTCTGTAGATTGCCTTTTAGTTTTGCTGATTGTTTCCTTCACTGTGCAGAAGATTTTTATTTTGATGAATCCCAATGGTTTATTTTTGTTCTTATTTCCCTTGTCTCCAGAGACCTATCTAGAAAGAATTCGCTATGACTAATATCAGAAAGTTTACTGCCTGTGTTCTACTCTAGGATTTTTATGATTTCAACTCTCACATTTAGGTCTTTCATCCATTTGGATTTATTTTTGTGTGTGGTGTCAGAGAGTGGCCCAGTTTCATTCTTCTGCATGTTACTGTCCAGGTTTCTCAAGACTGTTGGCTGAAGGGATTGTCTTTTTCCCATTGAATAGTCCTTCCTGTTGTGTTGAAGTTTAATTGGCCATATAGTTGTGGATTCATTTGTGGGTTTTCTATTCTGTTTCATTGATTTATATTTGTGACAGTACCATACTGTTTTGATCACTATAGCTTCATAATATAACTGGAACTCTAAAACTGTGATGCCTCTAGCTTTGCTTTTCTTTTTCAAAGTTCCTTTAACTATTTGGGGTCTTTTGTGGTTCCATACAAATTTTAGGATTGTTTGTTCTAGCTCTGTGAAAAACGTTGTTAGTATTTTGATAAGGATTGCATTAAATCTGTAGATTACTTTAGATAGTATAGACATTTTAACAATATTTGATCTTCCAATCCATAACAATGGTATGTCTTTTCATTTCTTTGTGTAGTCCTGAATTCTTTCATCAAAAAGTGTTTTATAGTTTTCAGAGTATAGGTCTTTCACCTTTTTGCTTAAGTTTATTCCTTGGTATTTTATGAGTTTGGGTGCAATTGTAAATGGCATTGATTCCTTAATTTTTATTTCTGCTGCTTCATTATTTGTGTATAGAAATGCAGTAGATTTCTATACATTGATTTTGTATCCTGTGACTTGACTGAATTCGTCTGTGTCCTATCAGTTTTGTAACTACTAAAAGTTTGACTTCTTCCTTACCACTTTAGGGTTGTTTTTTTGGTTTTTGTTTATGTTTTTTGTCTTTTCATCATCTGATTGCTTTGCCTAGGACTTCCAGTACTATGTTAAATAATACTGGTGAGAATGGACATCCCTGTCTTGTTCCTGATCCTAGAGTGAAAGCTTTTAGTTTTTCTACATTAAGGATGATATTAGTTAGATGATATTTTCCCTAGATGGCCTTTATTATGCTGAGGTATGTTCCCTATAAACCTACTTTGTTGATAGTTTTTATCATGAATGGATGTTGTACTTTGTCAAACACATTTTCTGCATCTATTGAAATGATCATGTGGTTCTTATCCTCTCTTTGATTAATGTGTGTATAACATTGATTGATATGCAAATATTAAATCACTGATGCAGCCCAGGAATAAATCCTACTTGATCATGGTGAATGATTTCTTTAAATATTTTATTTATTTATTTGACAGACAGAGATCACAAGCAGGCAGAGAGGCAGGCAGAGAGAGAGGAGGAAGCAGTCTCCCTGCTGAGCAGAGAGCCCAATGCGGGGCTCGATCCCAGGACCCTGAGACCATGACCTGAGCCCAGGGCAGAGACTTTATCCACTGAGCCACCCAGGCACCCCTGAATGATTTTTTTTAAATGTATTGTTGGATAAGTTTGCTAGTATTTCCTTAAGAATTTTTGCATATGGATGTTCATTAATAATATTGGCCTATAGTTCTCTTTTTTGGTAGTGTCACCATCTCCTTATGGTATCAGGGTAATGCAGACCTCATAAAATGAACATGTATTGACTCTTCTTTAAATGTTTAGTAAACTTCACCTGTGAAGTCATCTGCTCCTGGACTTCTTTGTTAGTTAGGTGTCAGTAGTTTTTTGATTACTGATTCAATTTCTTTGTTGGTTATCAGTCTGTTCAAGTTTTCTATTTCTTCCTTTCTCGGGGAATACTGCTTTGGTAGTCAACTACTTTGGTAGTTTATGTTTCCAGGAATTTATCCATTACTTCCAGGTGGTCCTGGAAAATATAGTGACATATAGTTTTTCACAATGTTTTCTTAAAATTTTTTGTATTTCTGTGTTATTGGTTGTTATTTCTCCTCTCTCATTTGTGATTTTATTTATTTAGGTCCTTTTTCTTTTTCTTTTTTTGATAAGTCTGACTAGAGGTTTATCAATTTTATTATTTTTTTTCAAGGAACCAGTCCTTGTTTCATTGATTTGTTCTATATCATTGATTTCTACTGTAATCATTATTATTTCTTTCTCTGTTGTTTTGAGCTTCACTGATTGTTCTTTTTCTAGCTCCTTTAGGTATAAAATTAGGTTGTTTGCATGAGATTTTTCTTGCTTCTTGAGGTAGGCCTGTATTGGTATATAATTCCCTCTTAACACTGCTTTTACTGCATCCTAAAGGTTTTGGACCTAAAGGTTTTGGACTTCCAATTTCAATTTCATTTGTTTTCACATATATTTTAATTTCTTCTTTGATTTCCTGGTTCCTACTGGCTGTCTAACTTGTTTACACCAAGCACTAGCCCCCTGCAGTCTGGTGGGACTTCTTTTTTCAGTCAAACTTTCCTCAGTCCCAACATGGTGGGCCCTTCCCCCAGGAGAGCAGCTTGAACCCCTGCCCACTTCTCATCTCCAAACTCCAGAGTTCTGCAGGACCTCAATTTCAGTGGAAGTAGCATCAGGTCTCCTCTCACAAAACAGCACACATAGTTAAATCTCACCACATTTAGGTCAGGAAACAAACACTGCCCACAAGCATATTGAGCCTCTGTATTCAAGTGGCCTGAAGGATAGAGCAGCCAAAACACAATAGCAGAGCACACACAGTACAACCAGAGACACTACCTGAAACAGCAGGCCCCGGGCTGAAAAAATATAAAAGGAGGAAAACATTCAAATTTAAATGCCCTCCAAGCTCTATCCCAGCAAAACCCAGGGACCTTTAAAACTCCAGGATTTAAGACTTGGTGGTTGCAAGAACTTGCAAAATTCAGCCCTTCTTACCAAGCCAGTGGTTTGGGGGAAACGTTTTCCCTGCATATTACCCTATGTGCTCCCCTCTCTCTTGCCCTTCTCTGCAACTATGGCTTCCTCCACTCTGCAGCACCTGGGATCTGCTTCTCCCCTAAACCATGTCTCTGTACTTGCTACCTTCTTCAGTGTGGTCTTTGTCCTCCCCTTAGTTGTGGAGTTTGTTCTTTCAGTCTTTAGGTCTATTTCTGGGGTATTTAGGATTATTTGATAGTTATCTAGTTGTGTTTGTAGTATGAGGGGAGCCTGATGTCCTCCTCCTCCGTTGCTAGCTTCCTCTCTATAACTAGATTTTTAATAAATAGAAATTTAGATTGTTTCAAAATTTTTGCCATTTTTTAAATGATGATACATATCTCTTGTAAATACATTGGGATTAACATTTAGGTATTGCAGGGTTCCTAAGTATGTCATTTAAAATTTTGTTAGATATTACCAAATGAACACTATAGAGATTATGCTTTATATGCACAACACTGCCAGTTTCTTGATACTTTTACAATATAGTATGTTTTTATTTTAAGACATTTTTGCAAATCCGAAGGGCAAAACTTCCTTTTGGGAATTTTTATTACATTTGTTTTATTATGAGACTGTGTGCCTTTTCATCTGTATGAAAGCCATTTGTATGTGCTTTGCTGTGAATGTTAACTCATGTATTTTGCCCATTTTTATTAAGTTATTTAGGTGGTTTCCCTTACTATTTATTAAGGAAATTTGTTCTTTTGCTCTATGTGTTACAAATTTTTCCCCAGTTTCTCACTTGCACTTGATTTTATTTACAGTATATCTCCCATGTAGAAAAATCATGATTTTTATACAGTGGAATGCATCAGTCTTTTCTCTTTCCTTTTGTAGCTTCATTATTTTGAATATTTTAAATTTTAATTGGCATATAATGTAAAAAAAAGTGAACATTTTCATATATATCCTAAGTGTGGTTCAACGAATTTTCATAAACTGAACGATTCCATGTAACCAGCACCCAGGTCAATAAATAGAACATGACCAATAGCTTGAAAGTCTGCTGATGCTCCCATGTAGTCTCTATGTGTTCCTTTCCACACAAGGAATTAAATTAGTTTTGAAAGGCTTTATTCTTTTTATATAACATAAAAAAAATCCCTTTTGGGGTAAAGGTGAGTGCAGGATCCAATTTTATTTTTTGTAATGACTAGTTAGTTGCACCAACACCATTTATTAAATAATTTATATCTCATTCATTGATACGAAATTATGCCATCATCATGTACCAATCACGTTTGTGTATTCAGAGATATTTTTGAACTCAGCTTTGCTCTCTTGGTGTGTCTATCTATTTATAATTTCTAGCAGGGGAGTGGCATGGTCCAAGTTTTTAAAGATCCCTCTGGCTGCTAGGTGGAGAATGGACTGCGTGGTGGGGAAGTGGGCAGAATGCAAATAGGGAGACCATTTACGGGAAAGTTGCAGTAATCTAAGTGAGAGGCAATTGTGACTTAGATTAAGAAGGTACAGCAGAATAGAGAGAAGTAGTCAGAAATGAAGTATGGTTTGGGCACTTAAGTCATATATCAGTACCACACATGTCTTTTAATTTATGTATTTTTATAATACACTTTAATATCTCATAAGACCAAGCCCTCTTCATTGCTCTTCTTTTTTTTAATTAAAAAGAATTTTTTATAAACATATAATGTATTAGCCCCAGGGGTACAGGTCTGTGAATCACCAGGTTTACATACTTCACCATTGCTCTTCTTTTTAATAATTTTTTGGCTTTTCTTGATATGAACTTTTTTCATATGAAATTTAGAATTAGTTTGTTCAGTTTCAAAAATCTTATTGTCTCCATAGGATCAAATTAAACTTATAAATTAGTGTAATTAGAATAAATAAAATTTTCATACTATGACTTGTACCATCCAATAGAAGGACATTTTCTTAAGACTCTCTGTTCTTCAAAAGTATATGAAAGATTTATTTACACAGATTTTTTTTGTTACTTATTTTTTAGTCCTGAGGTTTTCTGTGGCTGGTATTTGAAATTGTATCTTCTCTGCCATTATGCTTTTATTGCCAATTATTAAGTATATCAAATATACAGAAGGAGCTTAAAAGTCAGACACCATATTTCTACCACCTAGAGTTAATGAATGTTAAAATTTTTCATATTTGCATTGGATCATTGTTTTTTAACAATGAAAATTATGTATAAAATTAAACTCTCCTATCCATCTCATTGATTTCCTTTCCTCCCTACAAGTAACCTGATATAGGTGAGTCTCTCTGTTCATTGTATGTCCATAAACATTATATAAAATTGTTTTGTGCATTGTTAAATTTTATAGTTATCAGAGTGTATATGTCATTTTGCAACTTGTTTTTTCTGCTTAATATTTTATTTCTGGAACTTATCTATGTTTCTATGTGTAGTTCTATTTAATTCATTTTAAGTGAACTAGAGAATTCCATGTACGAATGCAATACAATTTTCAAAAATCCACTCCATTATTAATGGACCTTTGACTGGTTTCTAACTTTTTGGTATTCTACACTATATCCTTGTATATATCCTGAAATTTACTGGACATTGCCAAATTACTTTCTGAATATCAATTCATTTAGTTCACAAATATTTGCTTACTCCATAATATGTACCAGACACTATTCTAGGAGCTGTATACAACAGGGAAAAAAATAGACAAATTTTCTTGCCTTCTGGAAAGTATATTGAAGTTGGAGGAAACAGACAAAATCCAAAATGCTTAAATAAAATACAGAGTATATTTTACTAGATAAGACAGAGAAAGAGAATAAACATTGTTTTGATAGTTAATTTTAATTGTCAACTTGGCTAGGCTACATTATGCAGTTATTTAATCAAATATTAACCTAGATGTTGCAGTTTTGTTGATTTATCCTTGTATCTTCATTAGTTCCTTCCTTCTACTTACTTTTGTTTTGTTTTGCTTTTCTAGTTTTTATTTGAGGCAGAAACTTAGAATTTTACTGTAGAATATAATATATTTAAGAGTCTCACCTATATATTACTTAAATGGAATTTACATATGAGATTTTGATCTTAAAGTTGATGCTAGTTAAGACTTTTGGAGATATTGGGATAGGGTTAATGTACTTTGCATGTGAGAAGGACATGAACTTTGGGGTCTGGAAGGCATAACTTTTATGGATTGAATTGTGTTCCTCCCAAAGGATATGTTTAAGTTTAACCTTCAGTACTTCAGAATGTGACCCTGTTTGAAAATAATGTTGTTGCAGATTTAATTAGATGAATTAAGAGAAGGTCATACTAGATTAAGGTGGGTTCTAATCCATTATGACTGGTTTCCCTAAGAAGAGAAGAGAGGCAGATAGAAACAGACAAACAAACACAAAGACACACACATGCACACACATACACAAACATGCACACGCACACACACAGAATGCCGTGTCATGACAGAGGTAGAACATGGAGTTACACTTCCATAGGAAAGCTTGGGATAACCAACAGCCTTACAGGCTTTGGAGAGAGCATGACCATGCCAATATCTAGATTTCAGACTTCTAGCCTCCAGAACCGTGAGGGAATAAATTCCTGTTGTTTTAAGTCACCAAGTTCATGCTACTTTGTTACAGCAACCCTAGGAAACTAATAAAGCATATGATTTAGAAAACTCACATAGGCTATTGTATTATCCACGTTTCTGCTCTTTGCTTTGAACTTTTTTACTTCCTGATTATCTATTTAAAGAACATCCATTAGACATTCTGTAACGGGGGTGTGCCAGAAACAAATTCTTTTAGTTTTCCTTCATCTATTTTGGTTCCCTTTCATTGCTGCAAATACTAAATTTGAGGCTGATAATTCTTTACTTTGAAAAATTAAAAATTTTGTGCTGCTCTCCTCTGGATTCCATTATTTCTGATGAGAATTGGCTATAATTCAATTATTTTCCTCCTATAGGTGATGTGTCATTTCTTTTCAGCTTCTTTAAAGATTTCTCCTTTGTCTTTAGGCTTCAGAAGTTTAACATGACTTTCTTCAAGTTTATCCTATTTGTGATTCATTTAGATTCTTAACTCTAAGTTTGTTTCTCCAAATTTAGGGAATTTTCAGCCATTATTTATTCAAATACTTTTTCAGTCCCACTTCTTTTTTTATCTCCTCTCTTCTGGGGGTTCTGAAGATATGCATTTTGGATATTTTATTATCATCGTAGAGGTATCTGAGATTCCATTTATGGAATGAGAGTGATAAAGAGAAGGGAAAGGAAAGCCTGAGAAGAGAAAATGAAGTGAAATAATCATTTTGGAAAATGGAGAAAAAATTATTACAGGAATAGTTTGGATTTTTAAGAACGAGTAAAAGAAGTACTGGGGCGCCTGCGTGGCTCAGTGGGTTAAAGCCTCTGCCTTCAGCTCAGGTCATGATCCCAGGGTCCTGGGATGGAGCCCCGCATTGGGCTCTCTGCTCAGCGGGAAGCCTGCTTCCTCCTCTCTCTCTGCCTGCCTCTCTGCCTACTTGTGATCTCTCTCTGTGTCAAATAAATAAATAAATAAATAATCTTAAAAAAAAGAAAAAGATGTACTGAGTATACATTTGATATTCATGGTCATGAATTTAATGAAAGATCCTACACTACATCTTTTTCATTTTGCCATGTATAGTGTTGCATGTGTGCATGTGTTTGTAACTGTTCAGGCTCATATATAACTAAATACTTTAGTACTTATCTATATTATTTTATTTTTAAATAACTCATTTTAATGAAAGTCAACCATAATCTATTAAGGTTTGTACTGTTTCTTGCGAGGTCATCTTATTCAATTTTCCAAATAAAAAAGGTAGTAAGGAAATAATTTTTTTATAAAATACTATAAAAAACAACAGAGCCTCCAA
>ML094081.1:0-19612 GCA_003697995.1 Taxidea taxus jeffersonii
AAGCCTCTGCCTTCGGCTGAGGTCGTGATCCCCGGGTCCTGGGATCGAGCCCCACATCAGGCTCTCCGCTCAGCAAGGAGCCTGCTTCCCTTCCTCTCTCTCTGCCTGCCTCTCTGCCTACTTGTGATCTCTCTGTGTCAAATAAGTAAATAAAATCTTTAAAAAAAAGATGATACTGAAGCACATGGATAAGTATGTCTTATCTGATGGTAGCATTTTGGGAACTGAATAGAAATAAGAATTCTGTTAATTTTATGCATGTGAAATAAGACAATATTTTATGGATTTGTGCAATGTATCACGTTTATCTAATGTACATCCATTGCTTGCTTTAAGACATATGACCTCTGGTTGGAATGAGATAGATTATCTTTGCAATTTGTTCCATTTCGAATTCTCAGAGTTACTGTGTTTCTGTTGATATTATTTCAATTGGGATGTTTTTGCCTAGAATGGTGGAAGAAGTGAAAAGAAGCGGTTATGCTTTGTGACCATCTCAAACCAAATAGATGTGATTAAAAATGACCACAGATATCACTTATTTCTAACATAAATTTTAGTAACTTGTCTATAAATTCAAAATGAAATCTTTGAGATTAAATCAGTAATTAGAAACCTCCCAAAAAACAAAAGTCCAGGACTGGAAACTTTCACTGACGAATTTTAACAACCATTCAAGAGAGAATTAATGCCAGTCCATATCAAACTTTTCAAAAAATCAGGACACATGAGTGGCTCAGTCCATTAAGCATCTGCTTTTGGCTCAAGGCATGATCACAGGATCCTGGTATCAAGACCCAAGTCAGGCTCCCTGCTCAGTAGGGAGTCTGCTTCTCCCTCTGCCTCTCCCCCAGGCTTATGCTCTCATCCTCACTCACTCTCTCTCTCTCTCATAAATAAATAATAAATGAATAAATAAATAAGTCTCTTCAAAAGTTGAAGAGGAGGAAACTATCTCAAACTAATTCTACAAGGCCAGCCTTGTCCTGATACCAAAGCCAGAAAAGGACACCATAAGACAAACACATACCAATATCCCTGATGAATATGGATGCAAAAGTTATCAGCAAAATATTAGCAAACCAAATTCAACAGCACATTAAGGGAATTATACAACATGATCAAGAAGAATTCAACCTGTAATGGTTCAACATACACAAATCAATAAATATAATATACCCCCTTAGTAGAATTAAAGACAAAAACCATGTGATCATTTCAATAGGTGCAGAAAAAGCATTTGACAAGTACAACATTCTGTCATAAAAAAAAAAAGAACAACAACACACTCAATGAATTTGGTATTGAATGTACATACCTCAGCATAATAAAGACCATAGATGACAAGCTCACCACTAATATCATATTCAATAGTGATAGTTTGGAACATTTTCCTCTAAGAACAGGAATAAAACAATCATGCCCACTATTACCACTCCTGTTCAACATACTACTGCTTTGATAGTCAAAGCAATCAAGCATTAAGAATAAATAAAAGGCTTATAAATCAGAAAGAAGTAAAATTGTCTTTGTTTGCAGGTGGCATGACATTATACATAGAAAACCCAAAAGACCACCAAAGGACTGTGAGAATTAATCAAAAGATTCAGGAAGGTTTTAGGATGCAAAATCAACATACAAAAATCATTTGTGTTTCTTTTCACTAACAATAAAATATCTGAAAAAATAAAGAAAATGATTCCATTCACAATAGCATCAAAACAATAAAATACTTAAGAATAAATTCAGCTAGGGGCACCTGGGTGACTCAGTTAGTTAAGCATCTGCCTTCAACTTGGGTCATGATTTCCAGGTCCTGGAATGGAGCCTTGCATCAGGCTTCCTGCTCATCAGGGAGTCTCTCTCTCACTCTATCTCTCTCTCTCTCCCACTAACCTTGCCCCCACTCATGTTCTCTCTTTCTCTCAAATAAATAATTAAAATCTTTTTTTTTTAAAGAGTAAAATCAACCAAAGAGGTAATCATCTGTACACTGAAAACTTCAAGACTCATAGATGAAATTGAAAAAGACACAAAAAATAAGAAGATGTTCTATGTTCATGTATTAGGAAAATTAATATTACTTTTTTAAATGTAATATCTATTCCCAGTTTGGGCCTTGATCTCATGACCCTGGGATCAAGAGTCACCTTCTTTACTGACCGAGCCTGGCAGACCCCCCCAGGAATATTAATATTTTTAAAAGTGTCCAGGGGTGCCTGGGTGGTTCAGTTGGTTAAGAACCCAAGTCTTGATTTCAGCTCAGGTCATGATCTCAGGGTCATGAGATCAAGCCCTGTGTTGGGTTCTCCTCTGGTCATAGAACCTGCCTAAGATTCTTTCTCTCATGGGTGCCTGGGTGGCTCAGTTGGTTAAGGGACGGCCTTCAGCTCAGGTCACGATCCCAAGGTCCTGGGATTGAGCCCAGCATCAGGCTCCCTGCTCAGTGGGGAGCCTGCTTCTCCTTCTTCCCATACTGCTCTGCCTGCTTGTTCTCTCTCTATCTTTCTCTGTCAATTAAATAAATAGAATATTAAAAAAAAAAGATTATCTCCTCTCTCTGCCTCTTCCTCCACTCTCTCTCTCTAATTAATAAAATAAATCTTTAAAAAAATAAAAGTGAAAATAATGTGTCCATACTACTTAAAGCTATTTATAAATTTAATGTAATCCTTATCAAAATTCTAATGACATTTTCACAGAAATGAAAAAAAAAAATTCTAAAATTTGTATGGAACCACAAATGACTCTGAATACCCAAAACAATTTTAGAAAGGAGAACAAGGTTAGAGGCATCACATTTCCTGATTTCATACTATATTACAAAGCTATAGTAATCAAAACAGCATGGTATTGGCATTAAAAACATATACAAAGACCACTGGAACAGAATAGACAGCCTCCAAATTAACCTTCATATACAGAATCAACTAATACTTGATAAGGGACCCAACTAATAATTAGCAAAAGAGTCAATATTTGACTCAGTGGAGAAAGGATAGTTTCTTCAATTAATGATTTTGGAGTGAGTGGTAAGTAGTTAACCACATACAGAAGAAGAATTATGTGTCATCATAAACCATCCATGAAAATTAATTTGCAATATATTAAAGATTTGAACATAAGACCTGTAACTATAAAACTCCTGGAAAACAACCGAGAAAAAGCCCTTTGACATTGTCTTGGCAAGAATTTTTCTGGATATGACAATAAAAACACAAGTAACAATAGCTAAAATATGGGATGTCATTCTTTATCTTGTATATGTGAACAATAGAAAGTAACTGCAAATTTAGAGTGAGATGATATACATGTATTTTAAGTAGAAAAGAATAATAAATAGGCTTCTAATTTACTGACTTTTTATACAACTCTTTTTGAAAAATAAAACATACCTACGGTACAAAACCAAATCATGTAAATAGTATTTTCCCTCCCCAGCAACCCAATTCCCTTGGTAATAAAATGGCAGTCTGTTTTTTTTTCTTCCATTCCTTCTTTCCCCTAGTTTTATTAGATGCATTCAAACATGCAAACAAAAATAATTTTTCTGAAATGCCTTTGTTTTTTGCCTAGATTCCTATCATTTTCTGGTAAATGTTCTTTCCCTCATATTGTTCTGCTCCAGTCACTTTAAATATAAAGAATGAGAACTATCTGGGTAGCTCAGTCATTAAGCATCTGCCTTTGGCTCAGGTCATGATTCCAAGGTCTTGGGATTGAGATCGAACCCAGCATGGGGCTCCCTGCTGAGGGATGAAGGCTGCTTCATCTCTCTTTCTCTCTCTGCATCTCTCTCTGTCAAATAAATAGCAAAATCTTAAAAATAAATAAACAAACAAATAAATAAGTAAATAAATAAATATAAAGAATGAATTTTTAGTTTGACACCCATACCCTTAGTGATTCAATCCCTACCTACCCTTCTACTCTCATATCCTGCCACATATAATTTGTGCACCATCCATTCATGTTTACTTACACCCATCCACCTATATTTACTTGTATTTCTTCAAAAATTACATTGTGATTGCTTATTTCTTTAGACTTTTATATATTACATTCCTCTTACTTAATATATGTTTTCCTTCTTTGTCTAAGTCAAAGCTACTCTTTATCAAAACTTACCTTAAAACCTAAGAATTACTTCCCAATTCATTCATACCACACTTAGAAATCTGAAGACCTGTTAACTCCTCCCAGTCACAACTCTGGTCAGACCAGTGTATGTTTTTAAAATTTTTAATTCCAGTTAGTTAATATACAGTGTAATTCAACACCTGGTGCTCATCACAACAAATGCACTCTTGAATCCCCATCATCTATTTCACCCATCCCTCCAACCACCTGCCCTCTGGTAACCATAAGTTTGTTCTCTATAGTTAAGAATCTGTTTCTTGGTCTCTCTCTCTCTCTCTCATTGTTTCCCTTTCTTTGTTGTGTTTCTTAAATTCTGCATATGTGTGAAATCATATGGTATTTATCTTTCTCTGACTGACTTATTTCTCCAAAAATACATGTTTCATGAATTTGCTTGTCATCCTTGTACAGGAGCCATGCTAATCTTCTCTGTGTCATTACAACTTTAGGATATGTGCTTCCGAAGTGAGCACAAACTGGTGTTTGTTTGTTTGTTTGTTTTTGTCTTTGTTTTTGTTTTTTAGATTTCATTTATTTATTTGACAGACAGAGAGATCAGAAGTAGGCAGAGAGGCAGGCATAGAGAAAGCCCAATGAAGGCCTTTTCCTATACCACACTAGAAACTTGCAGACTTCTTAACTCCTCTGTTGAGCAGAGAGCCTGGTGCAGGCCTCAATTCCAGGACCCTGAGATCATTACCTGAGCTAAAGGCAGAAGCTTAACCCACTGAGCCACCCAGCACCCCAAACTAGTGTATTTTTTAACATCAGATGGTTGGGGCACCTGGGCAGCTCAATCAGTAATGCATCTGACTCTTAATCTCAGTTCAAGTCTTGATCTCAAGGTCATTGAATCCAAGCCCCACATTGGGACCTATATAAAAATTATAAATAAGCAAAGTCTGATGGTTATATAATCCCATTGTCTCACCAATGAAGCTCTAAGAATGAAACTAATGACTGAGAAATGGAAGATGCTCACTCTCCTCATGCCTTCGTAATGAATTGTTTAAACAGCCTGTTGCTTAGATTAATTTCTTATTCTTTTCATTATTCCAAATTTTGGCCTGCTCAGAAGAAAATAAGAAATCAACAATAAGTCCAATAATTATTAATATTTCACAGTTGGGAAAATTGAACACAAAGGTTAAATTCTTCTCTGAGTTACAGAGCTAGTAAGTGACAAAATCAAAAATTTACCTCTAGGAAGACAACTCCAAAAAACATGCTCTAAACCATTATAAGATATTGACTTTTACCAAAGAAAAATGGACAATATACAAGTATTACACTGGAAGTGATCATTAAATTTTATAGTTTCTAATCTAGATATTGCTAAAATAATTTAGATTTTAGCAAATATTTTTTAAAAATTTGACCATCTATTAAGTATGAGTTTGTTTAATGCTAATTTAAACAAAATGCATTTAAAGTTTGGAATAGTCTTTTTCTAAAAACAGAAACTCTGAAAACAAGTGAAAAAGAAAACTTTCAAAGGTCCATGAAAGAAACACTGACTCTGATATCCTATGCTGTCTGAGACCAGGCTTCTCCACTTACTAACTTTGTGGTATTGAATGTGTACCTTGGCCTTTCCAAGCTACTCTAAAATAGTAATTGTAATAGTGCCTATTCTTTTCAGTATTATGTATGTGAGAAAGTACCTAGCACCACAATTATTGATCATTGTCAATTCCTACCTTGAAATGTATGCTTTAGTAGGCATTCTCTACCTACTTAAAGTGGCTTCAGCATTTTGTTATGAGTTATTTTCATGCATAAAGATTCACGTCACTGGGGCACCTGGGTGGCTTAGGCATTAAGCATCTGCCTTCAGCTCAGGTCATGATCCCAGGGTCCTGGGATCAAGCCCCACATCAGGCTCCCTGGTCAGCGGGAAGCCTGCTTCTCCCTTTCCCTCTGCTGTTCCCCTGCTTGTGTTACTTCTCTCGCTGTGTCTCTCTCTGTCAAATAAATAAATTAATTTTTAAAAATGCATGTCATTTACAAATTATCATTCTGGTATTTGACAATGGTTAAGTGAACTTTCAATATTACTTAGCTCATATATGTTCTATATATGTGGAAAGGAAATTCCATGACATTAAAACAAAGTATTGAAAAATTTTATAGTCACTTCAACAGAATTTTACATGATATCAAAAAAAGAAAAAAGAGGGGCACCTGGGTGGCTCAGTGGGTTAAGCCTCTGCCTTCATCTCAGGTTATAATCTCAGGGTCCTGGGATCGAGCCCTGCGTCGGGCTCTCTGCTCGGCAGGGAGCCTGCTTCCCCCTCTCTCTGCTTGCCTCTCTGCCTGCTTGTGATCTCTGTCTGTCAAATAATAAATAAAATCTTAAAAAAAAGAAAGAAATCATGCTTTTAATTTTCATTCAGTTCTCTGCATTAACATCCACTTGTTGCAGCTCCAGTAACTAGCTCGAAGAATATAAATGCTGCTGATCAGATAGTTATTTGGTCTGAAAATTTTACAAATAAAGGGGGGAGATTGAGTAAATTAGAGTGCAAGTAATTTAAGAAAAGAAAGCTGTCGCTATAAATGGCTATCATGAGTTTTTAAGAGAAATTGTGATGTTTCTTTCTTTTTTACTTCTGTTAGTTTAAGTCTTACTGGAAGTGCATAAGAACTATTTTCTAATCACTCTCTGACTAATGCCAAATAATCAATAAGCTAGACATATGCAGCAAAAATAAATGATTATATCACTTATCTTACTGTATCAGGGGCTGAAGATTAAAAACAAACATATACACACATTGACAACTTTGGAACCACCTTTAGATGCTTAAGCATCCCAGATAAAACATACATTATGAACACAGATGGACTTTATGTGTAGTTTATCATTACATAGATAAACTAATACAAAGAAGTATACAATGAGCTGGATATATGAATATTATTCTGAGAATATTGTATTCTAACCTTAATGATTAGCAATCGTTGGCAGAAAAGATTCCATAAAAAGCAACACTTTAGTCAAAGATCATAGTATTGGCTATATATTTCAGTTTTTCAGAAATAAAATCTCTAGAAGCTTATTCCTTTTTAAATGAAGAAAGATGACTTATATATGACTGAATGGGCCAAATTAGGGGTATTTGGACAATATGTTAGGATCAAACATCTTTGGTTGCAAGAGAAGATCTAAATTACACTGTGTCATAAAGGAGTCTATTTTTCTCAAATATCAAGATACTATATATATATGTACATATATACATATGTGTATATATGTATATAATATGTGTATATATAATATATATAGTATATAATATGTATATAATTTCCTGTTAGAACTTATTCACTGACTCAATATAGGCAAGCTGGCATTTCTATGATTTTGTTGTCCTTTTCCATAAGATTGCAGGTTGCCATATTTCCAGGCATCCCATTTATATCCTAATCCATCTAAATGCTTATTTTGCCAGAACTCATTACTTGACACTTAGCCACAAATGAGACTGGATTTAAAAGTATTTAGATTTTACCTCTTATAAACTGGAGGTGAGTAGGGTAAAGATTTGGGAAATGGGAACGTGTCTTAGCTGACCTATAGTTTCAACATATCCTTGGTGATTCGGGGTCTTTTCTGGTTCCATAAAAATTTTAGGATTCTTTCTTCTATCACTTTGAAAAATGCCAATGGTATTTTGATCGGGACAGTGTTGAAAGTATAGATTGCTTTGAGCAGCATAGACATATTAACAAGGTTTATTCTTCCAATCCAGAGCATGGATTTTTTTTTTCAACTTTTTGTGTCTTCAATTTCTTTCATGAGTGTCCTGTAGATCCTAGAGTATAGATCATTTACTTCTTTGGTTAGGTTTATTCTATGATACCATATGGTTTTTGGTGTTATTGTAAATGCAGTCAGTTCTTTAATTTCTCACCTGGTCATGATGGATTATCTTTTAATGTACTATTGGATCCTATTAGCTAGGATTTGTTGAGAATCTTGGCATCAATGTTCATCAGGGATATTGGTCTGAAATTCTCCTTTTTGATGGGGTTTTTGCCTGGTTTAGGGACCAGGTTACTGCTGGCCTCATAGAAAGAGTCTGGAAGTTTTCCTTCTGTTTCTATTTTTTGAAACAGCTTCAGGAGAATAGGTATTAATTCTTCTTTGTACATTTGGTAGAATTCCCCCAGGGAATCCATCAGGTTCTGGACCCTAGTTTTTTGGAAGGTTTTTGATCACTGCTTCAATATTGTTACTGGTTATTGGTCTATTCAGCCTGTCAATTTCTCCCTGTTTCAGTCTTGCAAGTTTATAGGTTTCCAGGAAGTCATCCATTTCTTCCATGTTGCTTAATTTACTGGCATATAGCTGTCGATAATAATTTCTGAGTTCTATTTCCTCAGTGTTAATCGTGATCTCCCCCCTTTCATTTATAGTTTTATTAATTTGGGTCCTTTCTCTTTTCTTTTGGAGAAGTCTGGCCATTCCTTTGTTATTCTTATTAATTCTTTCCAAGAACTAGCTTCTAGTTTCATTGATGCATTCTATTGTATTTCTGGTTTCTAATTCATTCATCTCTCCTCTAATCTTAATTATTTCCCTTCTCATGTATGAGTTAGACTTAATTTTGTTTTTGACTCTCCTGTTCTTTGAGGTGCAAAGAGATGGTGTATTCTGGATTTTTCCATTTTTTGGAGGACGGCTTGGATGGCTATGTATTCCCCCCCTTAGGACCCCTTTTGCCATATCCCATAGATGTTGGACTGATGTGTCTTCATTTTACTGGTTTTCATGAATTGTTTAAGTTCTTTTTTTTTTTATTATTTACTGGTTGATCCAAACATTCTTAAGCAGGGTCTTCAGCTTGCAAGTGTTTGAATTTCTTCCAAATGTTTTCTTGTGTTTGAGTTCCAGTTTCAAACCATTATGGTCTGAGAATATGCAGGGAATAATCTCAGTCTTTTGGTATGGGCTGAGACCTGGTATGTGACCCAGTATGTGGTCTATTCTGGAGAAAGTTCCATGTGCACTTGAGAAGAATGAATATTCTGTTGTTCTAGCATGGAATGCTCTGTATATATCTATGAGGTCTGTCTGGTCCAGTATGTCATTCAAAGCTTTTGTTTCTTTGTTGATTTTTTGGTTAGATGACTTGTATGTTGCTGAGAGTGGAGTGTTAAGGTCTCCTACAATTAATGTACTCTTATCAATATGTCTATTTTGGTTAATAGTTGGGTTATGCAGTTGGCTGCTCCCATGTTGGGAGCAGAGATACTCAACAATTGTTAGATCTTCTTGTTGGATAGAACATTTAAGAATGATGTGGTATCCTTCTATATCTCTGACTACAGTGTTTAGATTAAAAATATAATTTGTCTGATATAAGAATTGCTACCCCAGCTTTCTTTTGTACTCTGTTGGCATGAAAGATGGTCCTCCATCCCTTCAACTTCAGTCTGGATGTATCTTTAGGTTCAAAATGAGTCTCCTGTGGACAGCTTATGGATATGTCCTGTATTTTTATCCAGCGTGCAACCCTATGCCATTTTATGGAAGCATTTAGGCCATTCATGTTGAGAGTGATTATTGAAAGATATGATTTTATTGTCATCATGTTGCCTGCGAGGTCCTTGTTTCTATAGATTGTCTCTGTAGATTTCTGTTTTATATCACTCTTGGGGTCTTTCTCCTTTTATAGAACCACCCCCCTTAATATTTCTTACAGGGCAAGCTTAATGGTCATATATTCTTTCATTTTCTGCAGGTCTTAGAAGCTGTTTATCTCTCCATCTATTCTAAATGTCAGGCTTGCTGGATAAAATATTCTTGGCTGCATGTTCTTCTCATTTAGTGCCTTGAATATGTCTTGTCAGGCCTTTCCAGCTTGCCAGTTCTCTGTGGACAGGTCTGACATTATTCTGATGTTCCTTCCTCTGTAAGGAATCTCTTCTCCCTAACTGCCCTTCAGATGGTTTCCTTTGTTTTAAAATTCACAAGCTTTAATACTATATGCCTGGGCATTGGTTTATTCCCCTTGATCTTGGGAGGTGTTCTCTCTACCTCTAGAACACGAATACTAGTTTCACTCCCCAATTAAGGAAGTTCTCATCTAAGATTTGCTCAAATATATCTTCTAGTCTTCTCTCTCACCCTCTCCACCCCCTCAGGAATTCCAATATTTCTGACATTGGAATGTTTCATAGAGTTATTTATTTCTCTAATCCTGTTTTCATGGATTCTAAGCTGTTTGTTCCAGGCCTCCTCTTGATCTTTCTTTTCTACCAGTTTGTCTTCTAGATCATTAATTCGTTCTTCTGCCTCATGTACCCTATCTGTTAGAGTATCTAGATTAGTTTGGATCTCATTGATAGCATTTTTAAGTTCTTCCAGATCAGCTTTCACACCTGCCTTTAGAGAATGTATGTTGCCATTAATGGTTTTCTCTAACCTAGCTATTGTCTGCAAAACTGCTACCCTGGAGTCTATTTCTAACATCTTACTTATATCCATATATTTTAGTTATGTGGAGAGGTCACAGTCTATGAAGATTTCTTGTTTGGGGGGTTCCTTCTCTTAGTCATTCTGTTAAGGGGGGTTGAGGAAATATAGAGAGTCCAAATTATTGACAACAACCCAAGCAAGATGCATCTGTTTTATAGAGACATTAGGGTTGTTGGCCTCTTGTTCTTCCAGCATGTCTTCTAGGGGAGGGGCTTGCCATGCCGTTACTCAGGGAATCCTATTTGGGTCGAGTTGCCTTGCTCCCTGTAGGTAAGGATGGGCTCAGTGAAAACTGGTTTGGGGGGCTTTTGTTCTCTGGTGGCTTCCCATGGTGGCTTTCTGCATATCTTCTCTCTCTTCTGAGATTCAGAGCAGAAGTGACTGTATCCAAACTTCTGTCTCAGAACAGAAAGATCACAGCCTATTCTTCCTTAAGCACTCCAAGCTACACTGCTTCCATTTTTGTCTGTGGTGCTAAAAACCACAGTGTCCTAGGTTGTGCATCCCACAGTGCCATTCCCAGCCCTCACTTCCAGGTCCAGATGTTTCCCTGCCCTTAGTGCTTCTAAAATGTCCAGAAACCCCCAGTTCACACATGCACCCCTGCAGCTCTGGGTTTCAGTTTGGGGGGCTGCCCTGAATTCTTTCCCTGCTGCTACTGGTCTGTGAGTCTGTGCCCACTCCCCAGTGTGAGAGGCTTTTGCCCTCGGGCTGTGCAAGATACTGGTGGTGCAGGATGCCAGAGATTTCCACCCACTTCCATTTATCTTCCAATATATGCCCACAAAATCACAGTTACCTGCTTCATACTTTCAAAGCAACCACTAGAGATATTCTATTGGTATAGATCCGGATACATCTTCTTACATCTCAGGCTGATTCTGTGTGTGTTCTGAGTGGTCTGGAAATATCCAGCTCAATTCAGGGGACCAGATGAAGTAGGGTCCCCTACTCCTCTGCCATCTTACCACCTCAATCTGAAAATAGATTTTTTTTAAATTTAAGCTTTATTTAAACATATAATGTAACCCCACCACCCTCTCCCAACCCCTCTTCCCCCCACCACCCTCAGTACCCGAATGAAAATAGATTTTAAATCACAATACGCCTTTACTAAAAGAAACTTAAACCATAACTAAAGTTCTTTTATGCTTACAAAGCTAGCTATGGATTTAAATCCACCCGAGACGATTTTCAAAGCAAACTCCACGCCTCTACTTAAGTCTGTCTGCATCAAAACATCTGAGATGTGGAATCAACATAGCACTATTGTCAACAAGTCATCAGCTGTTTGTTTTGTTTTGTTTTGTTTGTTTGTTTTGCATTGGTTTTCAGACCAACATTTAATAATAAGTATACAACCTAATGTTGTACACTTTAAAAAAACATTGTTTCTATTATTTTGATATAGTAACCTGCAAATAAGAGTAATTAACCGTTACTAAGAGTGTAAATTAGCTTCATCAATAAATTTAATTTAAAATAAAGCAGACAATTTTTTTCTGAGAAGTTTGGATCTCCAAAGATTTCAAGATATATGATCTGATACACACTTGTAACACTGAAGAGGAAAAATATTTTAAAAAGAGAATTGTACTGACAAATTAAAAAGTCTAGAAAGCTTTTAAAAATTAAAGCTTTTAAAAATTAAAAATTTTAATTTTAATTTAATTTAAAAAAGCTTTGAAAAATTAAAAAAGTCTAGAAAGCATTGAAATTCGATTAAGCTACTTGTCTGAGAAGAAGTTTCAGTTCAAGAACCTCAAAAAAGTTCAAGTTTTCCTTGAGATTCAGTGCTACATAGCTACTGTTCAGCAGGCAATTCAACTTGCTGATGGGTTAATTAATTACATCAGCCTAACTGGAAGGCAAGTTTCAAATTGCTCAATGGAGTGTTGTCACTACCAATGATTTTTTATTCTATATCTTTTTTTTAATTTTTATTTGTTATGTATTTATTGGTCAGAGAGAGAGAGAGAGCACAAACAGGCAGAGGCAGAGAGAGAAGCAGGCTCTCTGCCAAGCAAGGAGCCCAATGCAAGATTCGATCCCAGGACTCCAGGATCATGGCCTGAGCCGAAGGCAGTGGCTTAATCAACTGAGCCACCCAGGCATCCCATATATCTTGATGGAGGAGAGTTTATCTTTAATGAACAAATGAACTCCAAAACTTGGTTAAGAGCTCTCTTAGAGAAAAGAAGGTTTAAATTTCCTCCCCAGATTTTAAATTCCCCATAATAAGATGGCATGAAACACAGAAATATGTTAGCAATGAAAAAACAGAATGCATTTTAAGTTCTCCAGATTAAAATAATTATAGTACTAATTTTAAAAATGACAAAACAATCTAAATTTTGGAATTTTAGGCGGGCTCCTGGATGGCTTAGTTTGTTAAGCATCTGCTTTTGGCTCAGGTTATGGTCCCGGGGTATCAAGCCCCATGTTAGACTCCCTGCTCTGTGGGGATCCTCCCTCTTCTTCTCCCTTTGCTGTTCCTCCTGCTTGTTCCCTGTCTCTGTCAAATAAATAAATACAAACTTTTTTAAAAAATTTAAAAAAATAAATAAATATAGGATTTTTTTCTTTTTTTTTAAAGATTTTATTTTATTCATTTTAATAGACAGAGATCACAAGTAGTCAGAGAGACAGGCAGAGAGAGAGGGAGAGAGGAAGAGAAGCAGGCTTCTCACTGAGCAGAGAGCCTGATGCAGGGCTCAATCCCAGGACCCTGGGATCTTGACCTGAGCAGAAGGCAGAGGCTTTAACCCACTGAGCCACCCAGGCGACCTAGGATTTTTTTTTTTTTTCTTTTAGTGTTCTCTTCCCCTGCATATACTGTTTTCCTTATATGGATAGTTTTCTCTTTTACCTAGACATTTTTATAACTTTCCCTTCTACTTACTACAATATATGTTAATATTTTAACAAACATCATGTTATCTTGTATGTTGTGTTATAGTTTCTACATGTCTTTGTTTTTATTAACAATTGTGAAAATTGACTTCAATATTTAATAAACTGTCATACTGATTAGACCAGTCTTTATCTTTTCATGCTGTCAAGTAGAAAAGCTAGCTAAAAAGTATTAAAATATGTTGTTATTTCAAATTATATGATAATATTATTATTAGAAATACTGATAATAATGTTTAAAACTTACCAAACTGGGGGACACCTGGGTGGCTCAGTGGGTTAAGCCTCTGCCTTCAGCTCAGGTCATGATCTCAGAGTCCTGGGATCCAGCCCCGCATCAGGCTCTCTGCTCAGCGGGGAGCCTGCTTCCCTCTCTCTCTCTGCCTGCCTTCCTGCCTACTTGTGATCTCTCTCTCTGTCAAATAAATAAATAAATCTTAAAAAAAAAACTTACCAAACTGGGTAGTGGACTAACATATTTGTGACTTTTCAACCTATTTTTAGGTCCCATGCAAGTCATAGATATTTCAAATTTTATTTTAAATTTTTAATTCAAAAAATTGTAATTTATAGGTAAATACGAAAACAATGAAATAAAGTCAATTCTACCAAGGTATCTTCTGCAGAACTCTATATGCACATTTATTGTTATAAAGTTTTTTTTAATTTTCTAAAGACTTACATAAAAATACAGTAACAGGAATAATAATAAGTGTAATAAAATGGTAAATACTTAGGAAATGTTTTCTATATACCAGGTACTGTACTATGTAAAATTGCAACATGGATTCAAACAGACCTAGCTTTGGTCTTCTATTTTTACTTTGAGAATTTTGTTGATTTCTCTAAGCCTCAGTATCCTCATTTATAAAACAGGCATAATTAACATAACTGCTTCATAGGTTTGCAATGAATAATTGTAAGAATAAATGGAAAATGCAAAGTAAAAGCTCAGTGTAACGTAGAATGTATGATAATTATGAAGATGCTTAGCAATGCATTGATTTCTGCTTCCTCCTCTTAATTTTTAACCTGTTAATCAATCTTTGTGTTTTGTTACTTAGCACAGAACCTGCAACATTACAATTACTCAAAAATATTAGTTAAACTGGGATGGTTGGGTGGCTCAGCCAGTTAGGTATCTGCCTGTGGCTCAGGTCATAATCCCAGGGTCCTGGGTTTGAGTCCTGAATGGGGCTCCTTGCTCAGTGGGGAGTGTGCTTCTCCCTCTGCCTGCTGCTCCCCCTGCTTGTGCTCTCTTTTTCTCTCTCTGGCAAACAAACAAATAAAAATCCTTAAAAGAAATTAGTTACACTGAAGAGACTATATCAATGTATGCTCAGAGAGTATCTAAATAGATATTTCACTTCCCAATTTATTTATTTTCAATTTAGGCGCTGACTTCTTTGAATTTTACTTTATTGTACCATCCCTTTATACAGTATATTTTGTTTTAATATTCATTTTATTTAAGCTATAAAATACACCAATTATTTTATTTCCTTATATTTTCATCCTGTTTTCCACTTATAATTTATCTTATTGACAGAGGGTTATAAAATATTCAAGTAAACCACATAACTTATTAATGACTAAAGGAAACAGTAACACAGAACACATAAAAAATGTGTTTTGTGTGTATGTGTGTTTGTATTTTGATGCTTTTTCGAAGAGGTTGTTGAGAGAATGTGACTGCTTGTTGAACTGTGAGTTGGACCTGGGGAACCGGTGTCTCCTCATCCTCTCCTCTATTGTTGGAGTGTACATCCCACTCATCATTCCCACAGTAGGAGCTGTTTCAAGGAGGTAAACTTGACAGAGTAAGATGTTGTTGAGACTATCTAACTGGTATCAAAGACTGAAATTCATTAAGACTACTCTATGAACATGTAAGATTCTGGTGGCAGGTACGGAGAATTACTTGTCCTGTGGCCACCAAAGACAACTCTTGCATATAAGTTATTTTACTTATTAAACCTGCCACCTACCAATCTGGGGTAGTCTGCCTCTTTCTTCCTTTCTATCCTTGCCCTCTGAGTACAAGGGCCACTTTCAGGTTTCATGCAAGAAACTCTCAGGTTTGTGAACCAATAGTGCTATAGTTGGTGTTATTATTTTTAGGACAAATTGGGAAATATCTTTGAATAAAAGGAAATTCAACATTAGGTATAATTGGCCTTTAAGAAGAAAAATTTTGGTTAGAAATCTGAAGCTGAGTAAGATTTTATCAAACCTTTTAAAATAGAAATTCCATATGTGTCATTCTTTAGCTGAAAAATGAAAACAAAAGGAACTGATGAGTCTGGGTGGAAAGATAGCACAGGGAACAGAGAAATGTCAAAGCTAGAAGAGAAATAAGAGTCAGATGCAATATACACTTAGAATTTAGGTTTAGATTATTGAAATTATATGTTTTCTTCCTATCTTAAAGAATTAATAATAAATGAAAAGTAATATACAAACTAGGGTAAACAAAAAATTATCAATTCTAGATAGCTAGTGGCAATTTAAATTTATAATTGGCTTTTTTTTTGGATATAACAGTATGTCATGGTATTGCACAAAGCTCAAAACCACATGATGATAGACTATAAATAGAATCAATGTAAGTTTTAGTAGATACACATCTAAAGTTAATATAATTTCTGTTATAGGCTAAGAAACACAGTATGAGATTCACATCAAATATTTGTTTCTTAAAGAGTTGATACTAATAACCACTTGAAACCTTATTAAGTTTCATTTCATTTTTGAAAAGTAAGTTTTTCTTTTCCTATTCATTTTGTTTTCTGTTTTCTGATTTAAATAATCAAATAATTCATCTTAAAAAGAGGTATTTGAGAAACTCTGATATGTGCAGGCAACTTGCAAAATTTAATTTAAACCCAATTGAACTTCTGAGCCATCACAGTATCCCTTTAAAAACATTTCAGGGGAAAAAAGCTCAATACCATGGCCTTTCCATACAAACAAACTCAATAAAGGGAATAAAAAAAAAGTGTCTGGAGGGAAAAATTAAATGAAAAAAGAGTAAACCTATCAAAACGAGTTTCTTTTCTCTAAATTGGTATGGCAATGTTTCTTCCTCTGCTCTAAACCAAAAGAATCAAGCATCAGATCAATGTCTATTTTATTGGAAGATTATGGATTGGGGCAACAGGATGTTTTGAGATCTTGTCTGGTCAATTTCTTTTCCTTCAGGTGAGACTATCTCTAAACTGGTTTAGACAGATGAGTATTATAATTATAATAATGTCTAGCAAGAGTGATATCATGACTTTCTTTTATTTCTATATTGATGAGCTCTCATTATTTAATATTTATTTACAGTTAAGCATTATCTGAATGCTTCAACCCAAATGTTGTAAAGTACCTAGAATAGTGCCTGACGTATTGCAGCTACTTAGGAAAAGTCAAATAATTAAAGTCAGTCAAAGTTCTTGTGTCTTTTTTCCTAGTTTCCCAGTCTTTTAATTCTCTATTGACAAAGTATGAAAGAATAATAGAAGTTCAGATTTGAAAGAATCTTAAAAAAGTTCCCACAATTCTCAACTTGGATTTCTCAAACTGAACTGCTACTTTAATACTATACCAAATGACAATAGCAACATCAACAGCAGAAATGCAAACACATTGTAGAAACTGTTAGAGAACAACAGAAATACATGGAAAAGAGAAGATCCCCAGGTAAAGGTGAACTAGATAGTGTTCTTGTAGTCATCAAGGATAGAGCTGAAGAAAATCAGAAAGGAGTTGGTGAGGATGATAATTACCAGTGAAATCAATGAGACTTACATGGCATAAGAAATATAATTTAAGAAGTTATTAAGCAGCCAGTAGCTGCCATTTGAGATGTTGATTCCCAGGAGATAATTAAGAAAATCACAGCTTGACCAACTTGGAAACAAATGTTTCAATGCTGAAGAAGTAAAATTACACTAAGAAAAAATGAAAAAAAGAAGTTTTTATCTTGCCTATCTCCAAAAATGGATGTTTTTTTAGAATTAGTTCAAAGGAATGGGTGACCAACGTACTCTAATGAATATTCATTAACTGTAGGTTATATGGGAAAACAAATTGTGTTTTCTAGTGAGTGGAATTTTCACCTACAATGGATAAACATGAATTGAATGGGCATGAAATTCCAAGGCTATTTAAAAGTGTGATGCTTGGGGCGCCTGGGTGGCTCAGTGGGTTAAGCCACTGCCTTCGACTCAGGTCATGATCTCAGGGTCCTGGGATCGAGTCCCGCATCAGGCTCTCTGCTCAGGAGGGAGCCTGCTTCCTCCTCTCTCTCTCTCTGCCTCCCTCTCTGGCTACTTGTGATCTCTCTCCATCAAATAAATAAATAAAATCTTTAAAAATAAATAAATAAATAAATAAAAGTGTGATGCTTAAATTACAATATTTTGGAGTTTTCTATCTATATTTTTATTTTTGTTTTTTAGTTTAATTCCCTTGTGGTCTAAGAGCATACCTTGTGTGACTTTTATACTTTTAAATTTGTTAAGTTCTGTTTTATGGATTGAATACGATCTACATATGTGAATGCTTTGAGTTTGAGTACAATATGTATTCTGTTAATTTTAATATAATATTCTATAAATGTCAATCATAATCAGTTGATTGATGATGCTGTTCAATTCAACTTAGTCCTTACTCCTTTTCTGCACACTGGATCTTTCAGTTATAGGTAGAGGTGTATTGAGATCCCCAGCTTTAATAATGGATTCATCTATTTCCTTTACATCAGTTTTCACAGTTTCAGTGTATTTAGGCCACTTATATATTTATTTTTCTTTGTTTTAATATTTCATTCATTTATTTATTTATTTATTTATTTATTTATTTATTTATTTTACAAAGACACAGTGAGAGAGGTAACACAAGCAGGGGAAGTGGAAGAGGAAGAAGCAGGCTCCCTGCCGAGCAGGGAGCCCAACAGGGGTCCTGATCTCAGAAATCTGGGATCATGACATGAGCTGAAGGGAGACACCCAATGACTGAGATACCCAGGTGCCCCAAGACTATTTATAACTAAAGTTATATTATTATTATTATTTATATGGTTAGCCTAATATATATCTCGTTTGTTACTCTATTCTTATATTTATTTATTAATTGTTCTTGTTCTGTTTCTTTCTTTCTTTTTTTTTATTTTTATTTATTTGACAGACAGATCACAGGTAGGCAGAGAGGCAGGCAGAGAGAGAGAGAGGAGGAAGCAGGCTCCCCACTGAGCAGAGGGTCTGATGTGGGGCTCGATCCCAGGACCCTGAGACCATGACCTGAGCCAAAGGCAGAGGCTTTAACCCACTGAGACACCCAGGTGCCCCAGTTCTGTTTCTTTCTTTGTCTTCCACTCTTTTTCTGCCTTTTATGGTTTCAATTATTTTGCATGATTCATTTTTTCCTCCTCTCTTAACATGTAATTTATATGTTTTTTGAGCATTTTTTTCAGTTCAGTAATCTTATTTTATTATATTGAAGTCTAGTTGACATACAATATTACATTAATTTCATAAACATAGTAAACATAGTAATTTGACAATTCTTTACATTATTCAATGCTCACCACAAATATCTACCATTTGTCACCATACAGCACTATTATAATACCACTGACTATATTCCTTATTCTGTAGCTTTCATCCCAATGACTTATTCATTTCATAAATGGAAGCATGTAACTCCCACTTTTTTTTAGTGGTTGCCCTCTTACTTGCAATATACACTTAATAGCTAACCCAAGTTCTCTTTCGAATAATGTACTACTTAGGTAGTACAAATTCCTCATATTCCCAATTTCTTTCTCCTGTCCCTTATAACATTAATCTTATTAATTTCACTTATCTATAAACTGTAAGTATTAAATACATTAGTGTTATTATTTTGAACAAATTATTGGCTGTTAGATAGTTAAAAATAAGAGATTATTTTACTTTAATTCCTTCTCTAATGTTTTTTCTTTCCTTGTGTAGACTTGAGTTTCTGACCTTTATCATTGCCTTCCCTGTGAAGACATTTTATACTTTATTTCAAGGAAGATCCCCAGGTTAAAAAAAAAAAAAAAAA
>ML094081.1:19712-33292 GCA_003697995.1 Taxidea taxus jeffersonii
ATATTTCTCTCCATGTTTTGCTTGCATGTATAGTTTCTGAAGAGAAGTTTGATGTAATTCTTATTCTTTTTCTTCTGTATGTAAGTTGGCCATCCCCCCCCACCTCTGGATTCTTTCAAGAGTTTTTCTTTGTTTTTGATTTTCTGCAGTTTGTATATATAGTATGCCTAAGTGTAGGGTTGTTGTTGTTGTTGTTGTTGTTGTTGTTGTTATTTATCCTGTTTGATGTTCTGTAACTTCTGGATTTGTAGTTTTGCTTCTATCATCAATTTTGAGAAATTCTCAGTCATTATTGCTTTAAATATTTTCTTTCCTTCCCTTCCCCTTCCCTTTCCCTTTTGCCTCTTTTTCCTCTCCTTTCTTTCATTTTCCTTTCCTTTCCCTTCCTTTTCCTTTCCTTTCCTTCCCTTCCCTTCCCTTTCCTTTCCTTTTCCTTCCTTTCCTTTCCCTTCCTTCCCTTTCTCTGATGTTCTCCTTATGCATATGTCATACTTTTCTATTTTGCCCACAGTTCTTGCATATCATTTTTGCCTTTTTCATTCATTTTCCCTTTATATTTTAATTTTGGAAGTTTCTATTGATATTTCTTCAAGATCATTGATTTTTCCTCAGTTGCTTCCAATTTATTGATGAGTTCACCAAAAGTGTTTTTCATTTTCATTATGGTGTTTTTGATTTCTAGTATTTATTTTGAATTGTCTTAGATTTTCCAACCCTGCTTTTATTACTCATCTGCTCTCGCATGTTGTCCATTTTTTTTTGTTAGCACCCTAATCATTTTAATCAGTGTTTTTGTTTTGTTTTGTTTTGTTTTATTTGTTTGTTGTTTTTCCTTTTATTTCCCAGTCTGATCATTCCAAGATCTCTGCCATATCTGAGTCTGGTTCTAATGCTTGCTCTTTCTCTTCAAATTGTGTTTTGTTTTGTTTTTGTCTTTTAGTATGCCTTTAATTTTTGTCATGTGCTGAATATTATGTACTATAAAAAAATGAACTGAGGTTTAAAAAAGACCTCAATTAGTATGAAATAATGTTAACTTTTAAATAAATAATATGAAGTTTTATGTTTAATCAAGGTAGAAGTTGGGCTGTGTTTACTGTTTGTTCTAGCTATAGGTATCGGAGGCTAAAATTTCCCCAGTGTCTTTGTTTTTGTCTCTCCTTTTGGGATTTCCTTAGATACCTCTTAAATATTATTTTAGGGGTATAGTTGTTTTCATTATTCTCTGCTAGTATTAATCAAGAGCCTTATTGATTTGGTATCAAGGTGTGGGAGGGAGGGGAAGATTTCTATAGTTATATCATTAGTCAGTATTTTAGTTAGCCTCTGTCCCTGGGCTATGATCTTCACAAGTGTTTCTCAGTTTTGTTTTTCTCTCACCTGCTTAGTGAGGCAGGTAGGCTAGAGAGGTCTGGAGTGGAATATTTCCCTGTCTCCAGGTGGAAGGCTAGAGCTAGCTACAATTGGGTACTTCCCTTTTTCCACATATTTGGGATCTACTAAAACCCTATTCAGGTAGGCTCTAATAAAATTATTTTCGTTGAGAACAGACCTTGTTAAGAAAATGGAATTCTTTGATAGATTTTAAAAATTCTACTTTCTCCCACTCCCTGACAGAAGCAAAAGGGAATGGTTTCTCCAATCTTTGTTGTGAAAATCTAGTAGGGCTCCTGGAACTAAAACTCATGAAAATGCAGGGACCTTCCTAAGATTGGCTCCCCTGGAGGTTTTTTGTTTGTTTGTTTGTTTGTTTTTTAATGTTTAGTTAGCCAATATATAGTACACCATTAATTTTTGATGGAGTGTTTAATGATTCCTTAGTTGTATATAACATCCAGTGCTCATCACAACATGTGCACTCCTTAATATCCATCACCCGGTTACCCCATCTCCCCAACCTCCCTTTCTGTAACCCTCAGTTTGTTTGTCAGAGTCTGGAGTCTCTCATAGTTTGTCTCCCTCTCTGATTTCTTCCAATTCAGTTTTCCCTCCCTTCACCTGTGGTCCTCTACACTATTCCTTATTTTCCACATATGAGGGAAACCATATGATAATTATCTTTCTCTGCTTGACTTATTTCACTCAGCATAATCTCCTCCAGTTCCATCCATATCGATGCAAATGGTGGGTATTCATCCTTTCTGATGGCTGAGTAATATTTCATTATATATATGAACCACATCTTTATCCATTCATCTCCTGAAGGACATCTCAGCTCCTTTTACAGTTTGCCTATTGTGGACATTGCTGCTATAAATGTTGGGGTGCATGTACCATTTCTTTTCACTACATCTGTATCCTTGGGATAAATACCTAGTAGTGAAATTGCTGGGTCATAAGGTAGCTCTATTTTTTAGCATCTGGAGGAACCTCCATACTGTTTTCCAGAGTTGCTGTACCAAGTTTGCATTACCCTGGAGTTTTTAAATATCAAACTTGTCCAGTTTGAGACCAGCAATTTGTCAGTTTAGGTTTGTTTGTCTGCTTATTTTTTACCGTAATACCAGTTCCCACAGAGTTTCCTGTTTCTGATTCAGTAAGTTGTGATTCTCTGTGGTGTATGTCTCTTAAATCGGGGGGTAGTGACTTGCCCTATGACCTCAGTTATCTGATTAAGTTAAGAAAATATGTTAATTTTCAGTTTGTTTCGTTTTTTTCCCTTGGTGTTTGGATCTCCAAGTTCCTTATATACTAGGCGGGAAACTAGAAGTTCTGAGTATCTTTTTCTTTTTTTTTCAAGTCCCAGCACCTCTAGGGTCCAGCGCCCATGACAGGAAGAAACTTTCATTCTCCTATTTCACTTATCACCACTCACAATCCTCACCTATCATGCTTTGGACAGGGGTTCTACTAAGACAGAGAAAGCAATTTGTGATATTGAATAGCCTAAATTCATTCTTGTTTCTTGTTCTTATACAGATGGAGAAATTCTCATCCCACCCCTCATAACTTCTCACATCTTCCCAACTTGGAAGAAAACAAAAAGGGAATTGATTATGGGGAAATGACCATTCTCATCACTTGATGGTGTAAATTATACATGTTATCCTATTATTAATGTTATAGTCTATAAAAATGAATATTGTTAAAGAAAAATTCTGTGAAACCTTTGTAAACATCTCATGGAGTCATGATAGTAAACATTACAAGATAAGAGAGGCTGATTGCTTGAATTAGAAATGTCATGGATTTACATTTGTTTCTGCACATTTATTATTATCTAAATGCCAGAAATGAAGAAAGAACTTATTGGAAATCTCAATGGGGACCATAGATTTTTAAAACAAAATGAAGATTCTTTAGGAACTGTTAGGAGAGGGGAGACAAGATAAGGTTCTGCAATAAAGGTACATTTCATTGAGACCACTAAATCCCAAGAAAGACCATGTACAACAATTGGTTTGTGAAGACTAAGGAAAGAAGCAGATGTCACTAGAAAATACAAGTAGTGAATTGACTGCAGATAAACAAAATAGATACAACTTAGCCATCAATATTTATTGAGCATTCTATTCCAGGCATTATGCTGAATACTAGATCATGACATGAATAAGACACTGTTACAGCTCTCAAGTTTCTCAAAGTCTGGCAGGAACTGCCTGAAGCTAGAGCAAGAACTGACAAAATAGTTTATTGCTCAGTTATTTTAGAACATCCCAAATCTACTAAATACAAGGGAAATAATCTTTGGAAATTATATAATAATTGGTGGTGGTGATGGAGACAATAATTACTATATCATCCATATGTTTTTTCCCATTATTACGTTTACCTCAAATGGCATAGTAGGCCTATTAAAATGTGGTATCTATTGATACTAGTTATCCAACAGACTATTAAAAAAATGTGACTTATTTTTTATGAGAAATAACTTATGGTTCATTTTTAAATTAAATGAACAATAATATTATATTAATTGTGTTGCTTTGTTAAAAAGTGTTTACTTACAACAGCAAAATGGAATTTATCAACCATTAAGATCAAGCTTACAATTAAACAGTTTATTGGTTAATACCATGATAAAATTTAGGAATGCAAACCTTGCTGTGTGTTTCAATATCAATATAACTAGGCCCCATAGGCTCATTTTTTTCTTTATGTACAGCCAAGTACATCCAAGTTTTCTGTTCATAGTATCTCACTGATTTATTAAAAACAACCTAGTTTCTAAACCCATTTGAGAACTGGAAGGATTCCATTGCCATTAATTTAAATGGGGGAATTTGCAGGAGGAGATCTTAGAGGGTGAGGGGAGATTACAAGCCTAGTTTTGATTGTGCTAAATTTGATATGCTCCTTAGACATCCAAATGGGGTTGCTATTATCCATTTGAATATGAGAATGGAGTTCAAAAGAGAATGAATAGCCTAGGGAAATGAAGGATGGTTACCAGGGATCATACAAGGCCACTTAAAGTTAACAATCATGAATTTAAAGCTTGAATAGTTGTGGATTTTCTTCCAGCTGTATTCAGTTACATGAGTGCTGTCACAGATTAGGTGGAAAATTGTAAATATTCAGGTTTGTATTTTGCCAAGTGAATGTGATGAGGTGAAAAAGGAGGAGAACTTAAGGGTCAATACAAGGATGTGATTATGAAATACTGTCAATGGGATGACCAAAATATATTTCTCATATATATTTGGTCTTCTCCCAAGGTTACTGTCTCAAAGCTTTCAAGACCCTTGGAATTTCCTGAATGATAAGGGCAATGCTAACAACTTTGTCACAATATTTGATCTCTAGTCCTCAGTTCCTGAAATTGGTTCAGAGCCATAGCAAGTCCCTTGTTATTCATAGCAAGTCCCTTTCTACCACAACTGAGTTTATGTTAATAAGGTGACTTTTGGAAAGCACCTAATAATGGGGTGTGATTGCTATGGGAGCCAACCATGTGATTGGAGGGTTCGAACATTCTTTTTTTTTTTTTTTAAGATTTTGTTTATTTATTTGTCAGAGAGAAAGAGCGCAAGCAATAGGAGGGTCAGGTAGAGGGAAAAACAGGCTCCCCACTGAGAAAGAAGCCCAATGCCTGAGCAAGGAGCCCAACATGGGACTTGATCCCAGGACCCTGGGTCATGACATGAGCCAAAGGCAGATTCTTGACTGACTGAGCCACCCAGGCATCCTGAGTGTTGGAACTTTCAGTTCCACCCCCTGACTTCCAGGGAGAGGAAAGGAGCTGGAGGTTAAATTGATCACCAATGGCCAATGATTTAATAATGATTCCCATGTAATGAAGCCTCCAAAAAATCCAAAAGGACAGAAGTTGGAGAGCTCCAGGCTGGTAAACATATGTTGGTGTTGGGACAATGGTATATCTGGAGAAACATGGGAGTTTCATGCAACTTCACCATACCTTGCTCTTTACATCTCTTTTATCTGATGGTTCCTGAGTTATATCCTTTTATAATAAACTGGGGCTCTAGTAAGTAAAATGTTTTTTCTGAGTTCTGTGATTTGGTATAGCAAATTAATCAAACCCAAGGAGGGGGCTGTGAGAATCTCCAATCTCCAGCGGGTAGCAGAAGCACAACTAACAACCTGGGCTCATGACTGGCATCCAAAGTAGAGGGCAGTCTTGTGAAACTGAGCCCTTAACCTGTGGAATGTGATGCTATCTCCAGGTGGATAGTGTCAGAACTGAGTTGATTTGTAGGACACCCAGCTAATATCCTGATAATTGCTTGTTGGTATAGGGAAACCACACATACACATTTGAACTGGGTTTGAGAATCAATACATTATAATGACTAAACATAAAATTTAAGCTGGATAAAAAGAAACTGGGGGCATAAGAGACTAAAACACATTGGGAAATTATACATTTCAGGCCCAGGTGAGAACAAAGGATTATTGCAGATAGAACACAGTAGTAATCTAAAAAGTTAGGAAAAAGTAATGAGAGAGTAGGTTTAATGGAATTGAGATTAGGCTGGCAATTCTGGAATTAGGGATTCCTGATAATGATAGAGTCTGGAATATGACTATGAGAGTAAGTGGATGAGGTAGGGTCAACATCAAGATCATTGAGGAGAGGAGTTTAAGGAACTTAGAGCCTATGATATTAAAACGATCCTACACATATATGTTGAAATTGCCAAGAATAGTATTATTAATATGGGAGTAGTATTAGAGATCATGTCAGTGAACCAGGAACTAAATTCTTCAAGAGAATTCATGGGAAGCAAGGGGAGAGTGGCAGGTGATCCAGCTATCTGTAGCCAACCACATGGTATTTAGACATGGGATATTTTAGGGATGAGATGGAAAGAAAAATGGCCTGAAGGTTGCAATGAAGAGTAAGTATGACATTTACCTCACTCTCTGGGCTGAATATTATGAATGGTGTGGGAAAAAATTAAAAGCAAAAACAAAAACAAAACACGAGTGCCTGGGTGGCTCAGTGGGTTAAGCCTCTGCCTTTGGCTCAGGTCATGATCTCTGGGTCCTGGGATCGAGCTCCAAATCCGGCTCTCTGCTCACTGGGGAGCCTGCTTCCCCCTCTCTCCCTGCCTGCCTCTCTGCCCATTTGTGATCTCTCTCTCTGTCAAATAAATAAATAAAATATTTTTAAAAAAACTACTCAAAAAGGCTACAGGAAAGACAGTAAAGGAGAGTCAGAATTAAATCTAAGCAAAAGAAAGTAAAGGTAGATAAGGGTTTCTCAGTCTCAGCACCATTTTGAGCTGGACACTTCTTTTTCTTGTGTGGAGGGCACCTCTGTGCATTGTAGAATGTTTAGCAACATCCTTGGCATCTATCTACTAGAAGCCTGTAAGAACACCTTCCCACCCAACTCTTGTGACAACTGAAAATAGGTAGATGATGAAAAATCTGAGGATATTAATGATTTTCTAGAAATCCACATACTTTAGTCCTCACATTAAAGTTATTTCTATCTTAGACTATTTTTTCCTTTTAAAAGGAACAAAAATTAGATGAAATTTGATTTTACTCACATATCATAAGTGTATCATTTCCACTGTGAAATCATAGTTTTTTTTTCTATGGAAAGGAAGTTTCCTTCCATGGAAGGAAACCATGGTTAATCTCAGTTGAGTAGATACAGCATATTTTCTATATTATAGAATAAGGTAGACTCTAGTTGAGTGTTCTACACTGTAATTACTCTAGCTTAAGACATTGTCATATTTCATCTGAAATTCTAAAATGCCCTCATAACTGACATATCTCCATTCATTCTGGCCTCCTTCTGTTACTCACATTCTCATACACAGCTCAGGTTAAGTATAATCAGGTCCTGCTACTCTCTTCACTATCCCAAAATAATTATGTTTCCTATTGCATAGAGATAAAATGAAACTGTTTAGAGAACTCTGTTGGCACTACATGATCTAGTCCCTCCAACATATCTGTGATCACTTTTTTTCCACTTTGGGCCAAAAACTTCAACTATAATCTTTATTTTCTTCAAACAACTAAACTCACAATCATCCCACCTCAATACCAATGCATTGTCTATTTTCTCTGGCAGTAATGCTCTTCCCTCACACTGAGTCCTCACTATAAAGAACATAGCTCAAGTACCACATCTCAGAGGGTCCTTTCTTCATCACTTTATGTAAATTAGCTCCATAAACCTGAGAAAGTGACTGCCAGTCACTACCACATCATCCTGTTTTAGTTCCTTCATTACACTTGCCACTATCTGAAGTTATTGGTTTATTTTATAATTACTAATTATCTACATAATTTACCTTATTTAACAGTATGTTTCCAACATCTGGCTCATAGTTGATCCTTATTTGATGCATGAATAAATAAATGAATGAATTTGAAAAGTGGAACTTGTAATGTTTCCCTTGTCTCATCTCTCTTCAATTCACTGTAACTTAACTTTTCTTGAATTCTTCAGCTTTAATTCCACTATTAATTTGTACACAGAAATCCAGCTATGGGGGCAATTCCAAATGTAATTTTGTGAAATATTGTGCTAAGTCAAGAGAGAAAAGGATTCTAATTTAATCCACTTTGAAATCATCCTGTTTACCTGTTGCTTAAGGAGGATCAAGGAGATTACATTTGTTCTGAACAAATACAAAACTAATTAGAGGTGATAAAAATGTAGTTTATCTTTTTATAATGACACTTTTAAGACTTTTTCTATTATACACAAATTTGACTAACATGGCAATGTCTGGTTTAGCACTGTGAGGATAACATGAAATTTAATCATTACTTTCCTTAAGTACTTTTTTTTTAATTTATTACTTAATCTGAAGAGATTGAATTAGTTTTTATATAATGTTAAATTTTATTTCCTTATTTACACAGAACAGTTGTGGCATACACAGCAATTAAATTTAATATATTCTCTGTTCTCATCTTATTAATAGATATTCTCCAGCCCCAAGACAAATAAATTATTGTTGCAAGAGATCAGGTAGATTGAGTTTCAATAACAGCAGTTCAGGAAAATTCCCCTCTCCCTTACACTCCCACCAATTCTAGAAACAGAGTCGATAGTTTTTCTTGATTTCACAAATTATTTTCACAGGAAATCATTGTTTCAGGTTCATTTCAGTGCAAATGTTATGCTAATATGTTAGTAGACCTACTTATAACTATTATTTTTGTAGTCTACAACCTTGCAGAAAAAACAAGTTCTCTACAGATATTTTCTGCCAGGTGTCCAAACGTTAGGATTACTCATGACTATTGCAAGTTTTTGTGTTTTCTAGCAGCAAACACCATATTCATAATCATTATGGCTGAGGAAAAGAGGGCTTTCATTTTTTTTTCTTTTATGTCTTATTTCTTTGATCCACTTCTGTGGACTAGTGATACAAACAGGATTTGTCTATGAAAAACAACCTAGATTAGACAAATCCCCGTCTATAACGAGTTTCCAATTAACTTTAAACAAAGTATTTTATAAGAAGAAATGAAAACATTAACCAGAATCCTACTGGACAGCATAAGTACCTATTTTGGTATTTAATTGTCCCTAGATCCCACTGCTTGCATTATAGTCTGGTTTAGTACCTTTTGGTGCCAGCAAGTGTCAAAAATGGTACACACTTTTCAGTATTTGACACAGAATTCAAGGGGAAGGATCAGATAGAACCAAGAAGTTATCTTTTCATTCAATAAACAGATATTTATCTCCTACTATGTACAAGGAAATCTGCTCTATACTGCTGATACAGTGATGAACAAGACAGTCGTGGTACATGCATATGCAGCTTCCTCTTTCACAACCACTTATGTAAGAGATTGTCTATTTAAGGTAAAGTAAAATTACTAGTTGTGCGGACTGCCATGTAGCAACAGAAATGGAAAAATACTTGCTTACCATAAATTTTCAGCTGTGCATTTAATGGTGCATTTGCAATTATTCTTTCTATAAAGGTTAGTAATTGAAGAAGTAATGATACTGCTTGCTAATTTATTTGAAAGATTCTGTAATGATGTCTACAAATACCACTTTTCTATAGGACCTTTCAAAATATATTTGTGCTTATAACTATCTGCTCATGCCTTATTTTGTCTAAATAAGGGATTTATCTAGTTTCAACATTTTCTTCAGCACAGAGCATTGTTCTCCACAGTGTGTGATTACATATGGAACTATTTTCTTATATTTTTCTTTGCCTTTTTGAACAACACAATATATCATATACTGACAGCAAGATCAAAAATAGTATATATTTAAAGTGTATCTGGGGGCACTTGAGTGGCTCAATTGGTTAAGCATCTGGCCTTCAGCTCAGGTCATGATCCCAGAGTCCTGGGACAGAGTCCAGAATCAGGCTCCCTGCCCAGCAAGGAGTCTGCTTCCCCTTCTGTCCCTTCCCCTGCTCCTGTGTTTTCTCTCTCTCTCTCTCTCTCTCTCTCTCACACACACACACACACACAAATAAATATATTTTTAAAAATTTAAAAAATAAATAATCTCTGGGTGTTATAGAAGGACTGAAAAATATGACTTATTGGGAGAGGGTGGTGGGGTTACATTATATGTTTGTATGAAAAAAAAATAACAAGTCCAGAATATGCTGGTAAAATAAATACTTGATGGCAAAATAAAAAAAAAATGACTTATCAGATAAAGTAGAAAATATTTATAAAATAAATGTGTAGAAACACAGCTGTTGCAATAAAAACTAGAGGGAAAAAATGTCCTCTGCGTTTAGATTTATTGCAAAATATTCTTGTTCCAGCTGAAACACACATTTATAACTAAATAAATGCTAATTTGTGTTTGGAATCATAAACTTGGAAAGTAAATATTCTAATACAGAAAGAACAAAAATAATTAGAAACCACATAACCAGAACATTTAATTAAATTTTTAAATATGCTGATTATGGACATTTATCCACAAAACACTTCCAGAGAAATGCTATGGTATCAATAAAAACTCAACCCATTTTTTGTACCTTCCTTAACCCCATCAATAGTTTTAGACAAAGAAATGCTTATTATTAAAATATTTGAAACAAAAGAAAGAAGAAAACAATCACCCACAATTTCACCATCCAAATTACAATTACTCTCAGTATATTCTTTGTATATTTACTTTCAATATTTTCTAAGTATACATGTGTTTGTTTCTCCCTAGTTATCCCCAGAATATAGTTAACTCCATATTTAGCTTATTATATTTGGAATTAGGACTCATGTTTACAACCAGCAAAAATTGATTTTAAACAACAAAAAACAGAAAAAACATGTAGATGACAAAAGTCCTATATCTAGAATGTATAAAAACTTCTACAAATCAATAGGAAAAAAGCAGGCAATTCAATAGAAAAGTGAGCAAAAAAGAAAAAAAAAATTGATATAAAAAAGAAAAAAAAATCCAAATAGGCAATAAAGATATGAAAAGTTTCTCAAAATCATTAGTAAGTCATGAAAATGCAAGTCAAACCATTCTTAATCGACTGACAAAATATTTTTAAAGTTCTGGAAACATCAAAAAGTTAGTACAGATGTGGAACAAAATAATCTTTTTACACATTATTGGTGAGGATATAACTTATTTCCACCATTTTGGAAAATAATGCATTATTATCTAATGAGGTTAATTTGTTATTATCTGATGAGATCTTGCCTTTGATCGGCATTCCGCTCTTGAATAGAGAAATGCTTACAAATATACACCAAGATATATATATCATAATACATATGATTATGTATTTATGATTTAGCAGCATTCCTCTGCTAAAAACAACCAAATTTTCATAAATGATTGAATACATAAATTAAAATATTTTTATGCAGTGGAATAATACGAACAAATAACAATAAGTGAAATATAGTAACAAACAATGGGCAGATAATTCTTACAAATAAATGTTAAATGAAAAAAAGGCACAAAATGGAATGTAGATTCTTGAATCATTTTTTAAAGTTTAAAACCAGACAAAATTAGATTATGCTCTTAAGGATTCAAATATAATCATAACACTGCAGAGTAAAGCAAGTAACTGCTTATCATAAAAATGATAGGTTTACTTCGGCAGAGTGTGAGGTAGTTAAAGGAAACTGAGAAGGGATACACTGAAGTTTCTGTAGTGCTATGTTTTATCTGTTCATTTGGGTGGATTTTATATAGATGCTTGCTTTATAATCAATCACTATACTGTACAGTTATGCTTTATGCACTTTTCTCATGTTATATCTTATCATAAAAGTAAAAGCAAAAGAAAGAATTTTTAAAATATAGAAAATAAATGGACAGGAAGCAAGAGAGGCTAGGCAATAAGTAACATAATGAAGCTCTCTTCATCAGTATTTTTAAACTCTATATAGGTCATTCCATCATTCATTCAGAGATGAGAATCAGTGTTGAGGAAAAAATACCTTAAGTACAGTGCCTGATATATCTATATTTATATCTATATTTTTCTTTAAAAATATACATAAATACATGATATAAATATATAATATGTACATAAATATAAATATATGTAAGATATATATAAATCATTAATTAATATACATGTATATTAATTAAAGATTTTATTTATTTATTTGACAGACAGAGATCACAAGCAGGCAGAGAGGTAAGAAGAGAGAGAGGGGGAAGAGGCTTCCTTTCCTGCTGAGCAGAGAGACTGATGAGGGGTGGGATCCCAAGGACCCTGAGATCATGACCTGAGCCGAAGGCAGAGGCCTAACCCACTGAGCCATCCAGGCACCACTAGTGCCTGATTGATTGAATATATATATATATATATATATATATATATATATGTCAATTAATATCTATCTACTTCTGAAGATGACTGATAATTATTTTTGTCTATCTCTGAGCATCCTGGTCCTTGAGTAAATGTTCAAAAATAACAAAGATGCCTAGCTGTCTCAGCCATTGGAATGTGTGAATCTCGATTTCAGAGTGGTGAGTTTGAGCCCCATGTTTGGAATAGAAATTAAAGAAATGGGAAAAAAAAAAACAGGAATCCATCAAAATCTCTGAGGAGAACACAGGCAGCAACCTCTTCAACCTCAGCTGCACCAACTTCTTCTTAGAAACGTTGCCAAAGGCAAGGGAAGCAAAGGCAAAAATGAACTATTGGGACTTCATCAAGATCAAAAGCTTTTGCACAGCAAAGAAAACAGTCAACAAAACCAAAAGACAACTGACAGAATGGGAGAAGATGTTCACAAATGACATATCAGATAAAGGGCTAGTATCCAAAATCTATAAAGAACTTGTCAAACTCAACAAATAAGCCAATCAAGAAATGGGCAGAAGACATGAATAGACATTTCTGCAAAGAAGACATCCAAAAGGCCAACAGACATGAAAAAGTGGTCAGCATTGGGACATCTGGGTGGCTTAGTGGGTTAAAGCCTCTGCCTTCAGCTCAGGTCATGATCCCAGGGTCCTGGGATCGAGCCCCGCATGGGGCTCTCTGCTCAGCATGGAGCCTGCTTCCTCCTCTCTCTCTGCCTGCCTTTCTGCCTCCTTGTGATCTCTGCCTGTCAAATAAATAAATAAAATATTTTTTAAAAAGTGGTCAACCTCACTAGCCATCAGGGAAATACAAATCAAAACCACTATGAGATACCACCTCACACCAGTCAGAATGGTTAAAATTAACAAGTCAGAAAATGACAAATGTTGGCAAGGATGCTGAGAAAGGGGAACTGTCCTACACTGTTGGTGGGAATGGAAGCTGGTGCAGCCACTCTGAAAAAAAAGTATGGAGGTTCCTCAAGACATTAAAAGTAGAGCCACACTATGACCCAGAAACTGCAGTACTATGTATTTACCACAAAGATACAAATGTAGTGATCCTAAGGGGCACCTGTACCCCAAAGTTTATAGCAGCAGTGTCCACAGTAGCCAAACTATGGAAAGAACCTAGATGTCTATCAACAGATGAATGGAAAGGAAGAAGTGGTATAAATATATACAATGGAATACTATGCAGCCATCAAAAATGAAATCTTGCCATTTGCAATGACATGGATAGAACTAGAAGAGTATTATGCTGAGCTAAATAAGTCAGTCAAAGAAAGACAGTTATGATCTCTCTGATATGAGGAATTTGAGAGGCAGGGCACAGGGCTTGGGCTGTAGGGAAGGAAAAAATGAAACA
>ML094091.1:0-16310 GCA_003697995.1 Taxidea taxus jeffersonii
TAGAGAGCCCAGAAATAGACCCTCAACTCTATGGTCAATTAATCTTCAACAAAGCAGAAAAGAATATCCAATGGAAAAAAGACAGCCTCTTCAACAAATGGTGTTGGGAAAATTGGACAGCCACATGCAGAAAAATGAAATTGGACCATTTCCTTACACCACACATGAAAATAGACTCAAAATGGATGAAGGACCTCAATGTGAGCAAGGAATCCATCAAAATCCTTGAGGAGAACACAGGCAGCAACCTCTTCGACCTCAGCCGCAGCAGCTTCTTCCTAGGAACAATGCCAAAGGCAAGGGAAGCAAGGGCAAAAATGAACTATTGGGACTTCATCAAGATCAAAAGCTTTTGCACAGCAAAGGAAACAGTCAACAAAACCAAAAGACAACTGACAGAATGGGAGAAGATATTTGCAAACGACATATCAGATAAAGGGCTAGTATCCAAAATCTATAAAGAGCTTAGCAAACTCAACACCCAAAGAACAAATAATGCAATCAAGAAATGGGCAGAGGACATGAACAGACATTTCTGCAAAGAAGATATCCAGATGGCCAACAGATACATGAAAAAGTGCTCCACATCACTGGGCATCAGGGTCTTGGGGGAGAGGGGTTGGGAGAGGGTGGTGGGGTTACATTATATGTTTAAATAAAAAAAGCTTAAAATAATTAAATGGCTTCTCTATATTAAAATTAATTATTTATTCAATATCAACTGTCTCCGTTGTACCAGCCCTGTGCTATGTGTTAATCCAAGGACAAATAAGAAATTTATATCTCAGAGAGTCTGAGTGCCTCAGTCAGTTAAGTGGTTGACTCATGATTTCATCTCAGATCATGATCTCAGAGTCCTGAGATCAGGCCCCATATTGGGCTCTGAACCTAATGCAGTCTGCTTGAGATTCTCCCTTACCCTCACCCTCTACTCCTCCCCCAGCTCATTCGTGCTTGCCTGCTCTCTCTCTCTCTCTCTCTCTCTAAAATAAATAGCATCTTTTAAAAAATGAAATTCCTTTCTCTTAAGAAACTCATGGTCTACTGGGGGTGGCAGTGACGTGGGTATGTATGCAAATAAAGGCAAGACAGTGTTGTGTGTCTCCACATCAAATTGGCATGTATGTTACTGTAGGTGGATAAGGAAGGGAGTGGTCAATTCTGCTTGGGAGCAAAGGCAGGTGTAAGGATGGCTTCCACATGGATTTGAAAATAACATCATAGTGTTTAGTCTATATGTTGCCAGCTATATTAGTTGTGGTGAGAACCAGAAAGACTGAGATGGATATATTACATTTGTTTGTTCTGCTGCTTTATTTTCATGAATTCTATTCATGTCTTATGGCAAGTGGTTCAACTACT
Organism: Taxidea taxus jeffersonii; assembly: GCA_003697995.1. Classification (NCBI taxonomy): domain Eukaryota; kingdom Metazoa; phylum Chordata; class Mammalia; order Carnivora; family Mustelidae; genus Taxidea; species Taxidea taxus. The sequence continues at coordinate 1,363 of ML094091.1, forward strand.
TGGTCTGTACTTGTTTTTATTTGAAGATATGGGAATGTGAGGATGTTGTGGCAGCTTTACTGGCTTCTAGCTGCTTAGGAAACAGGAACAGGAGCCAGAGACTACCAACTTCACCAGAGTAAATCATTAACTTGGGATTTAAAAACATTCTTTTCCTTTTCTTCTGGTTCACCAATCAGTAACCTTCTCTACTTCTGTTATAACTTCTTCTTCAACCAAATTCATGTAGTAGAAGGATGAGATTCTTGGGAGAAGAGGACAACCAGTTTACAAAGATGAGAGAAAGAACTACCATAATGGAGTTGCTCTTTTTTTTTTTTTTAAGATTTTATTTATTTGACAGATGGAGGTCACAAGCAGCCAGAGAACCAGGCAGAGAGAAAGGAGGAAGCAGGCTCCCTGCTGAGCAGAGAGCCCGATGCGGGGCTCGATCCCAGGACCTTGGGATCATGACCTGAGCCAAAGGCAGAGGCTTTAACCCACTGAGCCACCCAGGTGCCCCATGGAGTTGCTCTTGTGATGAGTTTTGAGTGTTTGTATGTGTGTGGTTTCTCTAAGTCACTGGGAAAGTTTTTAATGCTCATAGAAACCAAAGAGTTCCTGGAGAGTTACAGAAAGCCCCAGCAGTCACCAGCTGACACTTGAAAGAAACTGAAGCCATATATCCACCCCAGAAAGAGATGGAAAAAGGACAGCAGTAGGGGGCCAGCTGCACTGGGGATTTTTTGTTTTTGTTGTTTTTTCCCTTAAAAACTATATGCCACAGACATATCTTCATCAATCATTCTCCAAACACAATTACACAAGCATGTTGGTAGCTTGTTTCCTTACTTTCACATATGTTCTTATATGCTTGTCTACTCTCTCTCTCTCAATTTCTTTCTGTACTTAGTCCTGTCAACTTTCCTTGTAGCACTTCTTGTCCTTCAACAATTACTCAAAGCCACAACAGCATAAAAGTTGAAGAGTTGTCATCCTCAGGTCTTGGGGGCATCTCAGGATGCAACTCAAGACTGAGTCCACTCAGAAATACAGATCTCCTCTACTGTTTTTACTCATGTTGAAGCCACTTGCCATAAGACTTTTTCTGAGGAAATAGAGGTAAGAGTGATAAACTTACTACTAAAGGACAAATGAACTCAGTCTAAAGTGTGTGTGATGGGGGTTCCTGGCTCAGTTGCTTAAACATCTGTCTTTGGCTCAGGTCATGATCCCGTGGTCCTGGGATTGAGCTCCACATTTCTCACTCTTGCTCCCCCTTTGCTCTTCCCTCCTGCTAAAGCTCACTCTCTCCCTCTTTCTCGCCCCATCTCTCTCTCTCAAATAAATTAATAAAATCTTAAAAAAATAAAAGGTGTGTGGTATTGCCCACTTTTATTGACTTTCTTTATTTAGTGTGTGCAAGCTTAATAAAATAATTCCATTTACAGACTTTACAGACCTGGTGTCCAAAGATGACTGACCATCCACATCTGAGCTTTCTTCTCCTCATTATAAAAACACTTCAGAGTAAGAAGCAGGTGGTATCTTTGGGTCTAAAATCCAAATGACTATGGAAGAGAATTTTGGGCCGAGGTTGATAGCCTGCCTTGCTCTAATCAGCTGTGACATGGGTCAGGCTCATGAAGAAGAAGCAGAGATAATGAGTCTAGTGGACTGTGGATGAAGGCAGTTCCAAGTGGGTAGCAGTTCTCTGAGACATAACTAAACAACATTTGCTAGAGGTACATATTAAGAGGTTTCTGATTTTGCTTCTTTTTTGTTTTTAATTATTTTTATTAACATATAATATATTATTTGCCCCAGGGGTACAGGTCTGTGAATCATCAGGCTTACACATTTCACAGCACTCACCATAGCATGTACCTTTCCCAATATACATAACCCAACCACCCTATCCCTACCCCCCATCCCCAGCTTTTTTAAAAATTGTGTTTTGTGAGATTAAGAATCTTTTATGGTTTGTCTCCCTCCCAATCCCATCTTGTTTCATTTTTTCCTCCACTACCCCAACAACCCCCGCCCTGCCTCTCAAATTCTTTATATCAGAGAGATCATATGATAATCGTCTTTCGTTGATTGACTAACTTCACTCAGAATAATACCCTCTAGTTCCATTCACGTCATTGCAAATGGGAAAATTTCATTTCTTTTGATGGCTGCATAGTCTGACTTCGCTTCTAATGACCTAATATCTCCAGTAGTTCATTCACATTCTCTGTGCCTTATTTTCTCCATGCTTAAAGCAATAATTTGAAATAGATGATATTTTAATTCCCTTCCAGCTGTGAAAAGCTGTGAACATTGTCTTATGATTTAACTGCTTTTTTTTCAGCTGTAACTTCTGGTTGAGCATGTCAAATTGAACTGAAGCGTTTGTCTCAGCTCCCTCCTAAACTCCAACTAAGATGGTGGTAAGAATAGAAGTGGCATAAACTCACAAGAATTAAAAAAACAACAGGGTTGAAAGGACAATAAGTGAGAAATGCCAGCCAGACTCCAGAAGCTAGAAAGCTAAGGGACAGCTGATAATTGATTGGTAGAGAAGACAAAATATTACCCCAACCAGTCTATCCGTAGAACACCTGAAAGTCTCAGGAAGAGACACTAGTTACCTGTGATGAAGAAGAAGACTGGAAATATGATTATTGCCTGAAAGTCTTTATAAGAAGCTATTAGAGGGGCACCTGGGTGGCTCAGTGGGTTAAGCCTCTGCCTTCAGCTCAGGTCGTGATCTCAGGGTCCTGGGATGGAGCCCCGCATCAGGCTCTCTGCTCAGCGGGGAGCCTGCTTCCTCCTCTCTCTCTGCCTGCCTTTCTGTCTACTTGTGATCTCTGCCTGTCAAGTAAATGAAAATAAATAAATAAAGCTATTAGAACCCTAGACCACCCCTTGCATATCTACCAGAGACACTCAAGTCCCCATCCCCAAGGGGCCAGATGACTAGAGATTTACTCTCTGAAAAAATTCAACCAGAGAGACCCTGGATCTAGACCTTAAACAGGGGCAAGGCACTGTAATGAAACTAAGGAGATCTACGGGGAAAATCCCTTTTCCGACCCAGACCACTTTTCCCTGGCTTCCAGAACACCAATGGTAAGGCAGGAGATTAGAGAGTTACTTTCTGGTGTGATTTAATGACTCCGATGAAAAAAGACTTACACTTACCATTTGAAGTGCCCTCAAAAAATAACTCCCTAATCACCGTTAATAGAGTCCACCATGTCTCATATTGTCTACATGAGCAGATAGACACGGATCTCAGGACATGTGAAAAGAGCCTCTACTACAAAAGCCAAATATCAAAACCAGCAAACAGAAAATGGCAGTCAGGGGATTTGGGAACAATACAGAAAATAGAAGAAAACATAAAAGAAAAATATTCATATTATTTCCCAGGGAATAAGAGAAGATACTACACGGTGAAGCATTAAGAAAGGTAAAAATAAACATTCACAGTACATGAAGTAGCTCCAGGAGATAATACCAGGTATAACCAAAACAACACATTTGGGGAAAGGATTGAATGTTAAAATTAAGAGTTGAGATAGAAAAACATATAGATGGAAAATAGAAAAGAATAGATACGAAAATTAGGAACCATCCAAGAGATCAAACATCTGATTTTTAAGTAATTATTAACTCCAGGAAAAATGGAAAGTTGTATAAGAAAGGAAATGTAATCAGAAAGTACTAGATGGTTTTGGAGTGAATGACACTAAAATAGCCATAATAATAATAATAATAACCTATTTAATATTGATTTAACAAAAGTTGTGGTATAACTGCTTTTTGTTGTACTCCAGTGAGGCTGGATATGTAAGAACGGATTGTTTGTAATTTTTTTTTTTTTTTGTCAGAGAGAGAGCGAGCGAGCACAGGCAGACAGAGTGGCAGGCAGAGGCAGAGGGAGAAGCAGGCTCCTTGCTCGGCAGGGAGCCTGAAGTGGGACTCCATCCCAGGACGCTGGGATAATGACCTGAGCCGAAGGCAGTGTAATTTTTTTTATTATAAATTCTTACTCATGCCTTTGCTTATTTTCATTGGTATATTAACCTTTTATTACCATTTTGTAAATATTCTTGATTTAATAAAATTTGCACTCTTTGACTATGATATTATGCAAATTTTGTTTTTAGTTTGTCCTTGACTTTGTTGTCTTACTCATAGTTTCTTTGTAATGCATAGAAAATATACATTTTAAGTTTCTTGATCTATCAAATTTTTTATAATTTCCATATTTTCACATTGCTCAGAAGGTTCTTCACTGAAAATAAATATACTATTAACTTTTTTTTCTTCTTTGATTGTTATGGCTTTGATTTCCACATAGGACTTTTTATTTATTTTTTTTATTTTAAAGATTTTATTTATTCATTTGTTATAGAGAGAGAGAGAGCAAGCACAGGCAGACAGAGTGGTAGGCAGAGGCAGAGGGAGAAGCAGGCTCCCTGCCGAGCAAGGAGCCCGATGTGGGACTCGATCCCAGGACGCTGGGATCATGACCTGAGCTGAAGGCAGCTGCTTAACCAACTGAGCCACCCAGGCATCCCTCCACATAGGACTTTTTAAATACATTTATGTGCATGAGTTGTAGCTAGAACTATACTAATTTTTTCTGCAATTAAAGTTAACTCATTATCCTATTATGATCTATGGCATTGTCCAACCTTTTCCCCCTTGGTTCAAAATGCAATTATTGTCATGTTTTAAATTCTTACATGTGCTTAAATATTTTCTGGACTTGAAGTTTCTTAGTTTTATTCATGCAGGTGCAAAATATTTCCTGTTGGATTAATTCTTATGTAACAAGTGTTTTATCATCATGAGTAGGATTTTTAAAAATTTGTGGCATTCTCTAATTATTAGCATAAATTGGAAAGCTATTGCTCAGTATATATTTATTCTGTAATATACCATCTTGCTTAACATCATTTCTTTTTTTTTTTTAAAAGATTTTATTTATTTATTTGACAGACAGAGATCACAAGCAGGCAGAGAGGCAGGTGGAGAGAGAGGGGGAAGCAGGCTCCCTGCTGAGCAGAGAGCCCAAAGCGGGGCTCAATCCCAGGACCCTGGGATCATGACCTGAGCTGAAGGCAGAGGCTTTAACCCCCTGAGCCACCCAGGCGCCCCGCTTAACATAATTTCTAATAGCACTTGAACTGGCATAGCCAGATAAATGGTTATATGATTTCCAAATGATTGCAAATTGTCTTCTTTCAAATATTTATGCCTTTGAGTTTGTTTTCATGTCTTGGTTAGAACTTTCAGAATAATGTTGGTTAGTAATGGTGATTGTGGACATCCTAACTCCTGGCTTTCATGGGACTTCCTTCAAAGAAGTGATGTTAACTGAAATACCTACAAAAGCCTGCCAGGAAAAGAACAAGCGACATAGACCAAGATAAGGAAATAAGAAGGCCAGTGGCATGGAACATAGTCAGTGCCACTTGTTCTTCATGCAGAGGAAACCATACAGAGTGCCGGGAACTGTGGCAAACTGAAGCATGCATAGCTGACTGCTGTCGGAAGCCACTATTAAGCTACAGTTAATTTTTGTCATGTGGGCCTCAGTTGCCAGAAGACAAAATTTGGAGGTTAGTGTAAAATATTTTGATTTATAAATGCTGGCAACTAGGCAGAGTGCTTATTTTCCATTTCTTTTCTATATTACAAGAGGACAGATTTTTAAAATTTCAAAATGTGTATAGTTAGGAGTTTGTAATTACCATGATGAAGTTCATGTGACTATTTATTTATATACTCATATAGCACTTGTCACATGTAATTATAATGGATTCTTTCCACATCAGTCTCTTCTGCTGGATGATGAGACCCTTGGTGATCGGAACTATGATTTATTCTTCCTTGTATCTGTGATGTCTTACATAAGGCACATCAAACTTATTCAAAAGTGCTGAATTGAATAGTGTTACTAAAAATAGGAAGTCATTTTCATATTTACCTAGAAATTTATATATTTGAAAATTATGTTTGTATACACTTTCATTTGATTATATGTTCTACTAATTTCAGGAGAAAAAACAGTTCTACCAAAATAGCTAAGTGACTGGTCTTTAAAGATAAGTTTCAACTTAGGGCTAAAGTAGGGCACAATCTTTTTGTGGTAACAATTGAGGTTTTTTTTCTTTTTTACAGAAAACATGATTTATGTAGGAAGGGTAAGATATATTGGCTAAATATTGAGGGATAGTTCACAATCTGAATGACAAAAACTGGTCTTTGGAACTATGTTAAGCTTCCTGGACTTCTTTTCTCTGATGGAGGTCAACTTGGCAAACCCTTGAATACAGTGCTTGCAGAGACATTAACAATCTCACTAAATTGAAAGGAAATCCTTTATGCTGCTTTAACTATGTAGATATAATGCTGGTTTTTTCCCCCCCAAAAGGAAATAGTCATAACCCAGGCAAAAGCATGAAAACTCCCGAGAGCATTGCTGGTCAGCTGCACAGCAAGACCATGTTACTACTTGCATGGCAAGTGCAGGTAATTCATTCTCATGACAAAGTCAAGACAGAAGAGCTAAAATGAAAACAGTAGTGAGTGATGTGGCACTGCTCAATCTTTTTCGCTGGGGAAATGTGAATATAAGAGAAAGTAATTTAAACAGAAGTAAAATGGGAGTGCCTTTACATTGTGAAAATCCCTGAAGCGCCTTGTCATTTTTCTATACCATGAAACTCCCATAGTTACTGTGCCCTAGAGCAAAGTTATTTGGGCTGGCTAAACCAGGGCCAAAAATTTAAAGGAAAAACAAACAAAACCCAGAAAACAGGAAAATAGTAAAGAGACCACGGCCTCCATATTACAGAAAAATAAGTCAAAAGAAGACAAAGTCAGCTGATAATGTCATGTTGAAGGTGGTATTTCAGGAAGATTAATTTAGTGGCTCTTTTCATCATCACTGATTGAAGGAGAGAGAGAGGAACTCTAACCAAAGATCAATAGTCAAAAAATCTACTCCAAAGATCCAGGTGTAACTTGGTAACATTATGAGCTACAAGAGGGGCAATATGAACCAAAGGGTGGCAGCAAGGACACTGCAAAGGAGCAGGAGTAGAGCTGAGGGATCCTATGGATACAGGTGTGGCAGAGAGAGAAAAATAAAATGCCTCTTCCACCCCTACCATGACTTGGTTTTCATGGATCAGATGGTCATTTAGTGTTAGACACATTATTTTGAAGTATGACTTTGGTTTTAAAAAGGAAATGAGAAAACATTCTGTGCATTTTTTTTCCTGACTCAGTAGCTATTCCTTTTACTCCATATTCTTTCATCATTAAGAATATATAATTAAAAGAGTCAGCACAATGTATTGAATAAAGCAATAAATTAAGCGGGTGGTGCCAAGTTCAAGTTTCAGTTCTGTCCTTGACTAACTGTGTGACTTGCCTTTTTAAAGCCTCATGTCCATAGCTACAAAATGAGGTTGGGCTAGACATCCTGTAAGTCCTGTTTTATTTATATATTTCAGTATTTTTTCAAACACAAAATATGAAAGTACATTTCTATGAAGTGTGTTGCCTCCTTAAGGTGTACAATTTTCCTCTGACCTTTATCATTTTATTGGCATCTACCTTTATCAGAAGACCCTTTAGGTATAAAGACTCCCATAAGTTGCAGTTTGTGAACTCAGGAAAATGGAGAGATCAGAAGAATAATTTGATGCTGTTACAGACAGTTGAAAAGGCCAGAAAAGCAGAAAATGAAACTAAGTCAACAAGCAAAATGATGGATGCCACACAAGTTAAAGGGTGTTTTAGAAGGGAGAGAAATGCCACTGCGCCAAACCATATGGCACATTAAAACCAGGGAGGACATCAGCACAGGCCTTGAATATGCTGGATTTTTTCAGCTCATTCCTTCTTTAACCCCCTAGCGAAATTCCTGTTTTGGGGAACTGAACCAAAATTAAAGTGACAACAAGGTGAGTAATGAGAAAAGGAAAAATAATACTTGCCCTGATGATTTAAGCTGAAAGTATAGTAAGCCACAAACAGCTTAGAGCATTTTCACTTGTGCCAACCTTAAAGCAGATAGATTTCTGAGACTGCTCCCCTCTGCCTAGTTTCTGTCCACTTTTCTTAGGATCATCAGTAGCTAAAACTCTTTTAATCTTGGAAACATATCACTTATTCCCAATTAGGATTAAGGTTCAAAATACAGATATTCCTGGAGGCAATGATATATTGGCTTAAACTCCTGCTAAACAGAGGGTAAATGGTATAAGATTTTGCCTAAAGCAGGTTTTGATTGAGAGCATAGAACTAGAAAGAGCTATGTCTCTGAAATTAAGAAGGATGCTTTGCAAAGAAGAGAAAAGGTCTTTAAGGCAGAGCAGCTAACTTACCTGCTTTGCACTTTGCAAAAGCTAACGTATTTGATCCTTAGAAATCATCATTGTAAGCTGTCCTTGGGAGCCATATTTGTGTTGATGGCTTTCGTAAGTGAATAAAGATTTCTATATCTTTTACTACTCCTTGAATCCTTCTGCCCAGGGCATCAGACTTGTTGCTTCACTGTTGTTAGAAACAGAATGGATAAGATGATTGCTGGAAGAAAACAAGAAGAAAGAAACAAAAGTGTGTATCTCCTTCTTAGTAAACCCATGTTGTCTTCCCAAATTCCTGTTTCTCTAGGCCTGCCTGCATGGAATCTTCTCGAGGAACAAATATTCCTATGTAGGAAGAGATGCCTCAGAGTCAAGATTATTGAAAAATGAACTGGCAAACTAATTTTTTGAAGGAATAAATATGTGCCTTTTGTAAGTATTAGAAATAGCTTGATCATTGCACTTTGAGATTTGCTTTGAAAGCAGCAGTTAAATCTTCTGAGCAGCACACACTACTCTTTATTATTATTGCTAATCGAAAATCCATAATGTGAACTAAGCACCTTTTTTTTAGTAAAGGGAAAACGGATGAGTTCAGCTAGTGTGGTTTAAAAAGTAGCCCAGATGCTGCTTTCTAATGATGTCTTAATGTAAAATTATCAATAGAAGACAGAAAAGAACATATTTGGGTCATGCATTTAAAGAAATGATGATTCAAGAGGACAGGGCTTGAATGAATGGGGTCTTCATTTCTGAACTTTAGCAGACCTTGCTGATATTTTTAGCTGCCTTTAAACACTCATGAGAATTAACTCAGCATGTGAAAGAAATTAGGTCAAAGTTTTAAGAAAAACAGGATGAGGGAAAAATTGTTTACATGGAAAGCATGAGCAATGGCACAAGTCCTGCCCTTCTTTTGATTGCCAGTGTCCTCAGCAGAACCGTTGCAGTGATGATGTGGAGGTTGAGAGTGGAGAAAAATGGTCAACAGGACACAAGATGTTGCCTTAGCCCATCTGCAAAATGTCCATCTGCAAAACATAGTTTTATGGCTTAAGTAGAAGAACAGGTGTGGGTTTACCAATTTACCTTTAAAAATTCACCAATTTGGTGAATGGGAATGGAATTGGACTTTTTCAACTTTTATTTTGAAATAATTTTAGACTTGCAGAAGAATTGCAAAGATGATATAAAGAGCTCCTATATAATTTTCACATGGTTTCTATGTAGCTATGACACATTTATTAAAACTAAGAAAGTAACATTGGTCTGATACTATCAATTAAACACCGCTTTACTCTTTTCCAGAGTTGTTTTTGCCTCTTTTAGTTCCTTTGCCTTTCCATGTAAATTTGAGAATCAGCTTGTCAATATCTACAAAAGACTTTGCTGAGATTTTGTTAGAAATGCATTGATTCAACACCTGGAAGCTAAAGACCACCTTGCTTAAGAATGCTTGGACCAACCAGGATCAAAGAAGAACTTAAACAATTCATGGAAACCAATGAGAATGAAGACACTTCAGCCCAAAACCTATGGGATACAGCAAAGGCAGTCCTAAGGCGGAAATACATAGCCATCCAAGCCTCCCTCAAAAAAATAGAAAAATCCAGAATACACCAGCTGTCTCTACACCTTAAAGAACTGGAGAATCAACAAAAAATTAAGCCAACTCCACACACAAGAAGGGAAATAATCAAGATTAGAGCAAAGATCAATGAAATAGAAACTAGAGATACAGTAGAACACATCAATGAAACTAGAAGCTGGTTTTTTGAAAGAATCAATAAGATCAATAAACTATTAGCCACACTAATCCAAAAGAAAAGAGAGAAGGCCCAAATTAATAAAATTATGAATGAAAAGGCAGAGATCACAACTAACATCAAGGAAATAGAAACAATCATCAGAAGTTATTATCAACAGTAATATGCCAATAAGTTAAGCAATCTAGATGAAATGGATGCATTCCTGGAAAACTATATACTTCCAAAATTGAACCAGGAAGAAATTGACAACCTGAATAGACTGATATCTAGTAACAAGATTGAAGCAGTGGTCAAAAACCTCCCAAAAAAACAAGAGCCCAGGACCTGATGGATTCCCTGGGGAATTCTACCAAACTTTCAATAGACATACCTATTCTCCTGAGGCTGTTTCAAAAAATTAAAGCTGAAGAAAAACTTCCAGACTCTTTTTATGAATCCAGCATTATCCTGGTCCCCAAACCAGGCAAAGACCCCACCAAAAAGAAGAATTTCAGACCAATATCCCTGATGAATATGGATGCTAAGATTCTCAGCAAGATCCTAGCAAATAGGATCCAACATCACATTAAAAAGATTATCCAGCATGACCAGGTGGGATTCATCCCTGGGTTGCAAGGATGGTTCAACATTCACAAATCAAGCAATGTGATAGAACAAATCAATAAGAGAAGAGAGAAGAACCACATGGTCCTCTCAATTGATGCAGAAAAAGCATTTGACAAATCCAGCATCCGTTTCTGATTAAAATGCTTCAAAGTATAGGGATAGAGGGAACATTCCTGAACTTCATAAAATCTATTTATGAAAAACCCACAGCAAATATCATCCTCAATGGGAAAAAGCTCACAGCCTTCCCGTTGAGATCAGGAACATGACAAGGATGCCCACTCTCACCACTCTTATTCAACATAGTATTAGAAGTACTAGCAACAGCAATCAGACAACAAAGAGAAATAAAAGGTATCCAAATAGGCAATGAAGAAGTCAAACTCTCTCTCTTTGCAGATGACATGATACTTTATATGGAAAACCCAGAAGACTCCACCCCCAAACTACTACAACTCATACAGCAATTCAGTAATGTGGCAGGATACAAAGTCAATGTACAGAAATCAGTTGCTTTCTTATACACTAACAATGAAAACACAGAAAGGGAAATTAGAGAATTGATTCCATTTACTATAGCACCATGAACCATAAGATACCTGGGAATAAACCCAACCAAAGAGGTAAAGGATCTGTACTTGAGAAACTACAGAACACTCATGAAAGAAATCGAAGAAGATACAAAATGATGGAAGACAATTCCATGTTCTTGGATCGGAAGAATAAACATTGTTAAAATGTCTACACTGCCTAGAGCAATCTATACTTTCAATGCCATTCCGATCAAAATCCCACTGGTATTTTTCAAAGAGCTGGAGCAAACAATCCTAAAATTTGTATGGAATCAGAAGAGACCCCGAATTGCTAAGGAAATGTTGAAAAAGAAAAATTAAACTGGTGGCACCATGTTACCTGATTTCAAGCTTTACTACAAAGCTGTGATCACCAAGACAGCATAGTACTGGCATAAAAACAGACACATAGACCAGTGAAACAGAGTAGAGATCCCAGATATGGACCCTCAACTCTATGGTCAAATAATCTTCGACAAAGCAGGAAAAAATATACAGTGGGAAAAAGACAGTCCCTTCAATAAATGGTGCTGGGGAAATTGGACAGCTATATGTAGAAAAATGAAACTCGACCATTCTCTTACACCATAAACAAAGATAAACTTGAAATGGATGAAAGACCTCAACGTGAGACAGGAATCCATCAGAATCCTAGAGGAGAACATAGGCAGTAACCTCTTCGATATCAGCCAGAGCAACTTCTTTCAAGATATGTCTCCAAAGGCAAAGGAAACAAAAGTGAAAATGAACTTTTGGGACTTCATCAAGATCAAAAGCTTCTGCACAGCAAAGGAAACAGTCAACATAACAAAGAGCAACCCACGGAATGGGAGAAGATATTTGCAAATGACAGTACAGACAAAAGGCTGATATCTAGGATCTATAAAGAACTCAAACTCAACACACACAAAACAGATAATCATGTCGAAAAATGGGCAGAAGACATGAACAGACACTTCTCCAATGAAGACATATAAATGGCTATCAGACACATGAAAAAATGTTCATCATCACTGCCATCAGGGAGATTCAAATTAAAACCACATTGAGATACCACCTTACACCAGTTAGAATGGCCAAAATTAGCAAGACAGGAAACAACGTGTGTTGGAGAGGATGTGGAGAAAGGGGAACCCTCTTACACTGTTGGTGGGAATGCAAGTTGGTGCAGCCAATTTGGAGAACAGTCTGGAGATTCCTTAAGAAATTAAAAATAGAGCTTCTCTATGACCCTGCAATTGCACTACTGGGTATTTACCCCAATGATACAGATGTAGTGAAAAGAAGGGCCACCTGTACCCCAATGTTCATAGCAGCAATGGCCACGGTCTCCAAACTGTGGAAAGAACCAAGATGCCCTTCAATGGACGAATGGATAAGGAAGATGTGGTCCATATACACTATGGAGTATTATGCCTCCATCAGAAAGGAATGAATACCCAACTTTTGTATCAACATGGACGGGACTGGAAGAGATTATGCTGAGTGAAATAAGTCAAGCAGAGAGAGCCAATCATCATATGGTTTTGCTTATTTGTGGAGCATAACAAATAACATAGAGCATGTGGGGAGATGGAGAGGAGAAGGCAGTTGAGGGAAATTGGAGGGGGAGATGAACCATGAGAGACTATGGACTCTGAAAAACAATCTGAGGGTTTTGAAGGGGTGGGGGAGCCTGGTGGTGGGTATTATGATGGGCACGTATTGCATGGAGCACTGGGTGTGGTGCATAAACAATGAATTCTGTTACACTGAAAAGAAATTAAATTAAAAAAAAGAAATGCATTGAGTCTATGGATCTACAGACTAAACAATATTGAGCATTAAAATCCATGGATAAGTTTAATTTCTCTATTTAGTTCTTCAACATCTTTCATTATGTTTTGTACTTAACATGTGGAAGCTGCACACATTTTTTAAAACTTATGCCTACATATTTTATTGTCTATCCCTATTATAAATAGTATTGCCTTTTAAATTTCAATTTTCAACTTGTCATCGCTAATATATAGGAAAATAAATGACTTTCTTATATTGATCTTGTAGCCTGTGTTTTTGCTAAACTCAGCATTTCTAGAAGCATTTTTTATAGATTCTTTGGGATTTTCAATGTAGATCATCATGTTGTCTGTAGATAGAGATAGTTTTAATTCGTTTCTTACCAATCTGTATTCATTCATTCACTCATTCATTCATTTTTGTCTTATTGCACTGGATAAGGGTTCCAGCACAATGTTGAAAGCAGGGATGAGAAAGAACATCTTGTCTTGTTCCCCATCTTAGAGAGAAAGTGTGCAGGCAGTTAACATTGAGTATGATGTTAGCTGTAAGTCTCTGTAAATGCCTCTTATTACGTTAAGGAAGTTCCTTTCTGTTTCTTCTTTACTGAGTTTTTTTGAAAATCAAGATTGAATTTTAAATTTTGTCAGATGCTTTGTATGCATAGATGCATAAATTGTTATGATCATATGGGTTTTCTTATTTAATCTACTTATATAAGGGATTGCACTGATTGATATTTGACTGTTGAACCAGTCTTGCATTCCTGGGAAGAATCTTGCTTAATCATGATGTACTATTATACTTTTTTATTTATTTATTTATTTTTTTTACTTGATAGACAGAGTTCACAAGTAGGCAGAGAGGCAGGCAGAGAGAGAGAGAGAAGGAAGCAGGCTCCCTGCGGAGCAGAGAGCCCGACGCAGGGCTCGATCCCAGGACCCTGAGATCATGACCTGAGCTGAAGGCAGAGGCTTAACCCACTGAGCCACCCAGGCATCCCCACACATTATTTCTTTAGATAATACTTTAATCTCATTCTCTTTCTCATTATCTTTAGATAATACTTTAATCTCATTCTCTCTTCTCCTTGGAATTCCAGTGATGTGTATGTTAGACAGTTTGACATTGTCCCACATCTTTTGGATGCTCTGTTCTGGTTTTTCAATTTTCATTTAAATTAGAATAATTCTTACTGTCTTATATTCAAGTTTACAGATTATTTTGTGAGCCTACCAATAACCTTGTTGAAATCATTCTTCATCTTTGTTACTGTGCTTTTGATTTCTGGTATTTCCATTTGACTCTTTCTTATAGTTCCATCTCTCTGATGAAATTACCTGTTAATGCCTGCTATATACTTTTCCATTGAAGCCTTTAACATCAGTTATTTAATCAGTTATTTCATTATTTCCTTCCTCCTGCTTGCTTTGGGTTTGATTTGTTTTCTGTCTAGATTTGTAAGATGGAAGTTTAGCCTGAGTGTGATTATGATGACTCCTCTTCTCTTTGGACTGTATTTTTTCTTGCCTTTCTTTATGCCTCTTAATTTATTGATGAAAACCAGATATGTTGTATGGGACAGCACACATTGAAATAAATATATTTTATGCTTGGAGGTGAGCACACCTTTCCTTCTATTTAGTATTTAATGTTGTGGTTTGTGTTAATATTGTCAAGAGATTAGTTGGGTTTGAAGTTTGTTGTTGCTGTGGTTCCCCTCAGTGCACCATAGGCCTCAAATTCTACAATCAATGTCTTATGTTTAGGGTATGGACTTGAAAAACTAGAGTTTTTCTCATTGAATGCTCCCCAAAGAGAACCTATCTCTTGCAGATCTTTCAGAAGTATTTCACTAGTAT
>ML094099.1:0-14170 GCA_003697995.1 Taxidea taxus jeffersonii
CACACACACACACACACACACACACACACACACACACACACATCCAGAGAAGGTAAGAAGAGGAAGAAAATGTAGTTGGAGCTATATATTACATGTGACACCTCTCCTCCACAGATATTATTCCACATATGCCTATGCACATCTGGAGGAAGTCCATGCTACAATCATCTGTATTGTGCAGACGAGATGCAGACTACCCCTGACAGGGATAAGGCCTTATCCAGGGACACAAACAGGTAAGATTGGAGAGCCGTTCCTGAAGCCACATGGCTTTCTAAGCTGGGGCCCTGGAAGCACCCAGACCTTCCTTAGGGGCCTGTGAAGAGGGGGGTGTTGGTTTTACTGTGTACAGATGTGTCCTACATACAGAATGGGGATGAGAAGATGGCAACCCTGAGCACTGTTTGTTTGGTGTCAGTCCAGGAGTTGACTTGGTAGGTGATCTCAGGAAGTGAAGTTACTTCCTTGACTGCAGACCCCAAAAGAATTTGGAACCCCCGCAAACAGGCTCCCACATTCTAGTATAGTCTAGCACCAGGATTATTTGGCTAGAGACATCCAATATGGAAAGATGTCCTCTTGCTATTTGCTTATTTCCCGAGACTCTGGCACCCAGAAACCACAGGGGAATGGCTTTTTCACATGCTGTAGATGTTGGCCCAAACCTCACGCCTAAAGCTTCAGGACATTTGGCAGGTGGTTCCACAAGGTAATACAGAATAATTTATGCCCGGCCAAGACACCCCTCTTAGCCATTCTAGGGCATCCTCGTTTACTCCTGTGCAGGTTTTGGCAAAGAGGGTTACATGGGGTTTCCTGTCACTGGGATGGAGGGAGTTGCAAGATAGTGGATACCCTGGTGATCCCTTTATGTCCACACCAATGTCATGTTTTACAGGGTGGAAAGGATTCCTGAGGTGCATCTTACCTCTCTCAGAGCACAACCAAGACCCTGAAGTTGTGTCACATTTCTCTCCTTGGTGGAGGTGTCTGCATACTGCATACTGGGGTGTGTTGTGTCTGTAATGGAGTGCCCTGGGTCTGAGGACAAGCAAAGGTAGTCAGACAGGTCTCTGAGGCCTCCTGCCTTGTTGCAGGCACTGTCTTCACAGAGCTCCACACAGGATATTGGGCAGGAGCTGAATGATGAGATCATCTTCTCTACCTCCTTGAAGACATAAGGTGCCTCGAAATGCCAACAGAGTCCAGCGCTGGCTCATGGTGAGTGCAGGTGCTGGGGAAATCCATCCCCCAGAGTCCCAATGAAGCAGAATGGTACTCATGTCCCAGAAGCCAGATTAGTACTGCTGTGGGCTCCTTCCTAGAATACTGAAACCACATGAATTTGCATCACCATATCCTTTTCAAACTTGCCCTCATTTCCCTGCCCCTACCTTGGCCAGATGTAGAGTAATTGTCCACATATTTGTAATAATATCAGAAAATAGACTTTAAACCATGTATCATAACATTCATCTAGAATCATTTTGCACTGTGCTATGTATTTTCCTAACATGTGCTCCCAGGTGTCCCCACTGACCTGACAGTCCTCCCCATGGTGAGTTGGAAGACATTTACCCAAAGGGACATGTTACCAATGGTACTATATCTCTTATTCTGCCTTTTTTTTAAGGAACACATCTCTCAGGCCCTTCCAGGGTCAGGGGCAGACACTTCATTCTGCTGCACAACATTCCAGAAGTCCAGTCATTCGTTAAAACCATTGAGCCCTTCAATGATGCAGGAATTTGATGTGATTCTCTTTTGTTGCTAACTCATAGTGCTACACAAAACATCCTACATTCCTTAATATCTTTAGCTGTCTCACCTAAGAAAATATCTCTGTGCTCTCATCTCAAGAATGGAATATGTTATCAGAAACCACAAGATGCATGTCATTCATGCAGGAAGGTACTATCAATACACATCTCACAATCTGACCTGAGATACTATAAAGGTCAGATATCACTGACTTCAATTCATTGTATGTCTGCCAGGAAAGGTTTTTACTTTTCCTTAAAGATTTATGAACTGATTGGTTGATTGACTGATTTAAGAAAGGCAGGGGGGAGTGGAGAGAATCAGAGGGAGAGACAGTGTCCTCAAGCTGATTCTGCCCTAAGTATGCAGCACTACAACTAGCTCGATTTCAGGACATTGAGATCATGACCTGAGCAAAAACCATTACTCCTAGGATTAAGCCAAAGAACAATCCAGTCACCTTATTGTTCTTATGACTGTGGACCCTCTTGTCTCACCTCTTGCCATAAGTCACTGGCATCTTAGAGTTTCGGTCTGTGCTCCAACCCTAACACTCCCGGTGGCTACAGAAGTGACTCATGTTTCCTCGGTTTCACATCAGGATAAATATGGATCACTGATGAAGAGGAGTGAGACATATGTGCTATGGACAGACCAGGCCAACCTACTACAGAAGCAAATACAACATCTGGTGCCTGATTTCCTAGGAAGAGAACTCGGGTATGCTTATGCACTCCTGTCACATATCAAGCCATTGTCAACACCCAAAAGAGAGAGCAGTGGCATGTGCAGTGAGAGTAATTTAGAGGGCAGACACCACCCTCCCTGGGCACATGCAGTTGAATTCAAATAGCAAGTGCACAAGGAGAAAAGGAAATAGACTAGTGAGGGTGTCCAAATCCACCATGTAGGGCAGAAATTATTCAACCATTCATCAAGATCTCCCACTCATTGAGGCTTTTGCCAACCTGTTGTCTGTAACCAGGCCTGTCTCAGGCAGGATTGCCAGATCACAGGTGGACAAGGAGTAGGGCTGGTCTCTTGCAGGAGCTGGATGCCCAAGGACCTAGATTCCCACAGGTTTCCCTGGGATATTCGTTTGGAAGGGTTCCCTGTCCTCTGATTCCTTTCCTGTCTCTTCCAGGGCCATCTCCTCCATCTTGAACACATGTGTAGAAAAATATTCTGAATATTTTTACAAGCCCCAGAATTTATCAGCCTGAAAGTGCAGCTGGCATACATGGGGCTCAATATGCCATGCTAATACCTGGAGCACCATGCCCAGGTACTGAGCCCACTGCCGCAACACCTTGAGCCCACTGAGCCAGAAGCTGTGGGAGAGAATGACTGGGGTTGTCTGATGTGGTCCTGGAGGGGACAGGGTGGGCCACACTGACCAAGCCTCCATAGAGTGCAGTTGGGTGGAGAGCAGTAAATAGTCTCAGGTCCCTGTCCCCTTGGTCTTAAGTCATGGAGACTTCACAGGGGTTGGTTCTTGGATGAAGGCAACATTGACTGGTGGGAAACGTTTCCTTTATTTAGAAAGGACAGGGGAATCCAATCATGATGATGATACTTTCTCTTCATGGAGCTACAGCACCAGGCCCAGAGCAACATCCTGAACCACTTCAGGAATTTGCTTTAGCTCCCACTGAACCTGTTGTATCTTCAGAGAGAAAGGTGCCCCAAACCCTCCCTGGTGAATGAACTCACACATTAAGAAGAGTGGTGATACCACCTGCTCTGTTGGGTCCAGAACAGGTGGTAGTCAGGATTCTAATTCACTCTCCTGACTCTCTCTGTTGGGTCCAGAGCAGGTGGTAGTCAGGATTCTAATTCACTCTCCTGAGATGGAAGAGCTCCTCTGCTTTATCCAGAGGTCCAGCAGGGTCTAGCCACTGCTATTGAGGTTCCTGAAGGACTTGAGCCAGCACCTGTCTCAGTGTAACAACCAGCCGCAGCCCCCAAGTAGCAGTTCATGCTGGCTGGAACCCCAAGGGTGGTTTCCCCTCCTATGTCATTGTTCTTTTTGCAATTTTTGTGTTTTGTACACACCTGTCTCGTGGACTAATAGATTTTTTCATTAAATAAAGTAGAATTTGAGTTTGCATAAAATTTTACTTTGATCCTTTCCAATGGTATATGGAGGTGCCATTAATTACTTTAAGAGTGTTGCACAACCATTTACTTAAAGAACATTTCCATCACAGACAAATCTGGCCTCTGTATCACTCACTGCTCCTTCCCTCACCCCAGTCCTAGCAAACTATGGGGTGAGGGAAACACAAAACTCTCTTTCTTTGGTACTTTACTCTGTCTGAGATTTTCATGTGCCTGGGATCCTACAATTTGACCTTCTCTCTCTGGCTACAGAACATAAGAAAGATACAAAAATATGTTTTTCAATATTTTATTAAAAAAAACATTTTGTCACAAACAAATGTCTCTGAAACAACAATGATCATGGGAAGCCCCGACATGAGCTACTTTCATACCCTGTAATTGTGTCCCCTTTCATAAGGATATCTTGAAAGGCAGAAACCAGGGAAATTCTCAGTCCATGAGACACTTTTAAATCCTTTCATTTTCCTGCATAGGCCACATTTAAACTATTCTAGAGGGCATATTTTAAAGATACTAGAATTATACCCTAAATCTTCCCATTTTTTACTTAACAAGTTAGGCAATAAAGTAAATAGTTCTTCAGGTTTAGGCAGACTATATCTATGTAGTAAAATAATGATATAAATATGAAGAAAAGAAAGCATGTTCTTTCTTCCATGAAATAATTGCCGATATTGGGATGGTGTCCCATTTCCATGCTTTTCCCTCTGGATTTAGTGTGTGCTCATGCACACGCAAGTGTGTGTGCATAATATGGGGGGAGGGAAGCAGGGAGAGTTTTAGGGTTGGGCTCTTGTTCTACCTGATGTCCCTACAGTGGATAGGTACTGTCGCTGCATGAAGCTAGTTCTCTGGGGGTTTCCCAGCCAATTCTCACAAGCATCCTGCCCAAATCCTTATGAGCAGAAAGCTTGTGAGAACTATCCACATATGGGTGGGGATTCAGGTGCACCATCACCCGTGGTTTAGTGTGATTTCTCATTCACTGCATGTTGAGGCCATCAGGGACATGGGCCTCTCCCAAGCTTCTCACCGAGGGTCCCATGCAGGGAAGCTTTCCAGCCACAGAGTTGAGGGAAGGGTTTGGCTGTGTGTCAGTCTCCAAGTTTTTGGCCCAGTTTGGGTTGAATGAAGGTGGGTGATGGCCTCAGGGGGATCATGCAGGTTTCTCTCACTCTGAGTGTTTTCTGCAGTTACAAAAGGCACTGTTTCCTCCAGGGTGATGAGTGGACACACGGGGTGTGTTCAGGATTCCCCAATTTGAGGGCTTGAGGTACAGGCCCCTGGGGAAATAAGACAGAAAACCCAATGGATGGTTAGGGCCAGGGTTAGGGGCATAGCAAGCCTGAACCCCCACACTGGGATGGGCACCCCAAGGGGCTGAGTATCAGGAGGCATTAACCTCGCATGTGCCTGACTCATAAAGGGCTTTCTCACATGTTTGGTTTGCAACTACTCAGGACCCCAACCAGGATCAGGCAAAGGCCCTTCAGACATGTACCACAGGAAGCGAGTTCCACAGGGATAATGTGCATTAGTAACCAAGGTGTCCTTCAAAAATGTGGTGGCCTTGGGTGTCATTTAGGTTTCTCCACTTCTGGGGTTTTTGTGTAACTCTATAGGGAAATGTGTCCTTCTGGAGGGCCTGTAGAGTTCTAATGACTGCCTCTGGAGTCCCCATTCTGGAGGGCTTGTGGGCCAGGACTCTTTGGATGGAAGTCTGAAAACACAAACTAGGGTTTGCTTTGGGGCCTATGGCATGGCACACCCAATATGCAGATGCTGATGTGAGCTCCATGGGATCTGAAGTTAGGGTGAACGTCAGGTGTTTATTCAGCTTGGAAATTCTGTCCATGAGGACTGACAAATATGGGGATTGCCTCATGGGGCACAGGAGGTTTCTCCCGCTCTTGGGGGTTTTGTGCAGCTCCAAGTAGTAAGGTTTCATTATGGGGGACATGAGGAGTCCTGTTATATGGCTCAGGGATCCCCATATGGAGGGATTCAAGAGAAGGGCTGTGAGTTTGGATGCCTGGCAACCCAACCTAGGGTTATGATTAGGGCCTAGGTTCACAGCAGGCCCAATCTGTGGGCTGTTGGGTGAGCTACCCAAGAGCCTGAGTTGAAATCAGGGCTGAGGCTGAGGGTCACAATGCAGATTTGTGTCCATGGCAGCCTCTGAAAGTGATGGTGGCCTAAGGGGTCATGCAGGATTCTCCTCCTCTGAGGGTTTTCACAGCACCAAAAGCAAGGTTTTCTTCTGACACACGTGAAGAGTTTTGTTTTTGACTCAGAGTCCCCCAAAAGGAGGGACTTAGAACGAGGCCTTTGGTCAAAGATACCTGAAAACGCAAACTAGGGATAGGATTAGTGCCCAGGGCATGGCAGGTCCAGTCAACTTTACTATGGGACCAACATCTAGGTGGCTGACTAGAGGTCGGGTCTCAGGCTGTGGCAGACTGCACTAGTGTCCAGGGAGGGCAACGAAAGTGGGGTGGCTTTGTGGGTTTGCAGGATTCTCCTAATCTGGTCATTTTTCTGGTCCATAGGGAGTGATTTTCTTCTGGAGAACAGGGAGAGTCCTGTGGTGTGTCTTTGGAGCCCCCAATTAGTAGGGGTTCTGGATCAGAACTCTGGGGACTGAAGTGTGACAACTCAAGCTAGGGTTATGGTTAGTGCCTGGGTCATGGCATATCTGACTTGAAGATGCTAAACAAGATCCCTGGGATATGAAGATAGGGCATGTGTCAAATGGTTGATCAGGCTGGATTTTGTGTACTTATTTGCTGCCAAATGTAGGTGTTGCCTTAAGGGCCCATAATGTTTTCTACCCTTCTAGGGGTTTTGCACAGCTCCAAATAGAAAGCTTTGCTTCTGGGGGTTAGGGGGAGTCCTGTTTTATGGCTAAGGAATCCTCCATATTGAGAGATTCGAGAGGAGGGCTCTTGTTATGGATGCCTGGAAAGCCAAACTAGGGTTAGGATTAGGGCCTAGGGCCATGGCAGGACTGATCTCCAAGCTCAGGGACAAACTACCCAGGGGTTGAGTTGAAAATGTGGTCTGGTTGTGTGTCACAATGTGAGATTCTTTCCAGCACGGCCTCCAGGATTGGGGTTGGCCTCTGGGCCAAGCATGTTTCTCTTACT
Organism: Taxidea taxus jeffersonii; assembly: GCA_003697995.1. Taxonomy (NCBI): domain Eukaryota; kingdom Metazoa; phylum Chordata; class Mammalia; order Carnivora; family Mustelidae; genus Taxidea; species Taxidea taxus. Next base: position 7,032 of record ML094099.1, read on the forward strand.
CTGAGTAGTTTACACAGCTCCAAATAGCAAGGTTTCCATCTTGGCAACAGGAGAAGTTCTGTTTTATGGTTCAGAGGTGCCCCTATGGATGGATTGAAGACCCGACATCTGGAGACAGATGCCTGGAAAACGAGGCTAGGGGTAGGCTAAGGGCATGGCAGGTCCAATCTACTGGCTCTGGGGCCGGCTACCTGGGTGGCTGACTGGAGGTCGGGGCTCAGGCTGTGTCAGATACTGCATTAGTGTCCAGGGTGGCCTATGAAATTGGGGTAGCCTCGGGGGTCATGCCAGTATCTCCTAATCTGGGGTTTATATGCAGGGTCAAATAGCAAGATTTCCTTCTGAGGGGGAGGAGGAGTACTACTTTGTGTCTCAGGGGACCTCATGTGGAGGGATTAGAGACAGGCCTCTGGAGACAGATGCCAGAAAATCCAAGCTAGTGCTAGGATTATGGCCTAAGGACACAGCAAGTTTGATATGGTGACTCTGAGGCCAGCTACCTTGGTGGTTGGCTGGAAGTTGGGGCTCACACTGTGTCTGACTGCACATTAAAGTGAGGGTGGTCTTCGAAAATATGGCCTCAAGACTTGTGCAGGTTTCTCCTAATCTGGGGGTTTTGTTTAGCTCCATAAGGCATGGTGTCTTTCTGGAGGGCTGGTAGAGTCCTGTGGTGTGCCTCCAGAGTCCCCAATCTGGAGGGCTTCTGGGGCAGGACTCTGGTGATGGAAGTCTGAATACACAAGCTAGGATTTGCGTTAGGACCTACGGCATGGCAGACATGATTTGCAGATGCTGAGGTAAGCTCTATGGGATTCCAAGTTAGGGCAAATGTCAGGTGATTGCTCAGGCTGGAACTTCTGTCCATGAGGGCCGGTAAATATGGGGTTGGCATCATGGCGCCCTGGAGGTTTCTCCTGTTCTGGGGGTTTTGTGCAACTCCAAGTAGTAAGATTTCATTCTGGGGACAGGAGGAGTTCTGATTCAGGGGTCCCCATATGGAGGGATTTGAGAGCAGAGTTCTGAGTATGGATGCCTAGCAACCCAACCTAGGGTTATGATTAGAGCCTAGGGGCATGACAGGCCCATTCTGCTGCTTGGGAGGCAAGCTATCCAGGGGGTTGAGATGAAATTGGGTCTGAAGCTGAGGGCCACAATGCAGGTTTGTGTCCAGGGTGGCCTCAGAATTAAGGGATATCCTCATGGGCCATGCAGGATTCTACTTTTCTGAGGTTTTACATAGCTCCAAATAGCAAGTTTTCCTTCTAGGGCAGGTGGAGTTCTGTTTTGTGGCTCAGTGGTCCCTCATAGAGGCATTTGAAACCAGGCCTCTAGGGAGAGATGATGGAGAACCCAGGCTAGGGTTAGGATTAGGGCCTAGGGTCATGGCAACTGCTATCTACGCCTTGGGGGCCCACTACCTGAGTGACTGACTGGAGATTGGGGCTCAGCCTCTGTCAGACTGTGCATTTGTGTCTAGGGGTCCTATGAAAGTTGGGTAGTCTCAGCCGTAATTCAGGTCTCTCCTAATCTGGGTGTTTTGTGCAGCTCCATGGGGCACAGTTTCCTTCTGGAGGGCTGTCAGAATCCTGTGGTGGCTTCAGTTTCACCAATCTGGAGTGCTGTGGCCAGGACTTTGGGTATGAAAGTCTGAAAACCTAAGCTAGGGTTGGAGTTATGGCCTACGGCTTGGCAGGCCCAAACCGCAAGGCGAGCTTCCCCAGATCTGAAGTTAGGGCGAGTGTCAGATGGTGCTCATGCTTCAGTTTGTATCCATGAGGGCCACTGAATGTGGGTGTGACCTCATGGGGCCATGGGGTTTTCTCCACTCTGGGGATTTTGCACAGTTCCAAATAGCAAGGTTTCATTCTGGAGGCAGTCAGAATCCTGTTGTATGGTGCAGGGGTCCCCTATAAGGAGGGATTCAAGATCAGGCCTCTAGGTATGTATGCCTGAAAATACACTCTAGGGCTAGCGATGGTCTAAGGCCATGGCAGGCCTGATGTGCTGGGTATAGGGTGAGCCACCAAGGCGGCTGAATTGAAAACGGTGCTCAGGTGGAGGGTTACAATGCAGGTTTGTGTCCACAAATGTGGAATGTGAAAGTGGGGATCGCCTCTGGGTTCATGCAGGATTCTCCTACTCTGAGGGTTAAACACAGGTCCAAATACCAAGTTTTCCTTCTACAGGGCAGGGGAGTTCTGTTTTGTGGCTCAGGGGTCCCTCATATGAAGGGATTTGATTCTAGGCCTCTGGAGACAGATGCCTGAAAACCCAAGCTAGGGTTGGGATTAGGGCCTAGGTGATGGCAGGCCTGATTTCCATGCTCTGAGTGCAGCTACCCAGGTAGCTGAGTTGAAAACAGGGCTCAGGCTGTGGGTCACAATGTGGGATTGTGTCCAGGGAAGCTCTGAAATTGGAGGTAGCCTCAGGGCCAAGCAGGTTTCTCCTACTCTGGATTTTACACAGCTCTAAATAGCAAGGTTTCCATCTTGTCGAGAGGAGGAGTTCTATTTTGTGGCTCAGAGGTCCCCCATATGGAGGGATTGAAGAGGAGGCCTCTGAGAACACGTACCTGGAAACTTAAATTAGAGTTCAGATTATGGACTAGGGTCATGGCAGCTCTGATCTGCTGCCTCTGGGGCCACCTATCTGGGTGGCTGACTGGAGTTCAGGCCTCAGGCTCTGTCAAACTCTGCATTAGTGTCCAGGGTGGCCTACAAAAGTGGGGTGGCCTTGGGGGCCATGCAAGTATTCCCTAATCTGGGGTTTTGTGTATCTCCATAAGGCTCAGGGTCCTTCTGGAGGGCCAGTTGAGTCCTGTGTTGTGCCTACAGAGTCACCAATCAGGAGGGCTCGTGGGCCAGAACTCTGGGGAGGAAAGTCTGAAAACACAATCTAGGGTTAGCATTAGGGTCTAGAGCATGGAAGACCCGATCTGTAGATGCAGATGTGAGCTCCATGGGATCTAAAGTTAGGGCAAGTTCTAGGCAGTGTTCAGGCTGGAATTTCTGACCATGAGTGTGGATGAATATGGGGTTGGTGTCATGGGGCATTGGCAGTTTCTACCACTCTGGGGGTTTTGCGCAGCTCCAAGTAGTAAGTTTTCATTATTGGGAACAGCAGAAGTCCTGTTTTATGGCTCAGGGGTTCCCTATATGGAGGGATTCTAGAAACAGGCCTGGATATGAATGCCTGGTGACACAATGTAGGGTTGGGATTAGGGCCTAGGGGCACAGCAGGCCCCATCTGCAGTTTGTGAGGTGAGCTCTCCAGGGACTGAGTTGAAATCAGTACTGAGGCTGAAGGTCACAATGCAGGTTTTTGTCAAGGGCAGACTTCAAATGTGGGGGTATCCATAAGGGCCATGAAGGATTCTCTTCCTCTGAGGGCTTTTTGTAGCTCCAAATAGCAAAGTTTCCTTCTGGGGGCAGGTGAAGTTCTGTTTGTGGCTAAGTGGTCCCCCTTATGGAGGGATTCGAAACCAGGCCTCTGGGAGGAAACGACAGACAACCCAAGCTAGGGTAGGATTAGGTCCTAGGGTCATGTCAGGTCCAAACTACTGGCTCTGGGCCAGATATCTGGGGAATGACTGTAGATGGTGCCTCAGGGAGTGTCAGACTGCATTAGTGTACAGGAGTCCTACGAAAATGGGGTAGCCTCTGCAATAATGTGGGTTTCTTTTCCTCTCGGGGTTTTGTGCAACTGCATAGGACAGGTTTTCCTTCTGGAGGGCGAGCAGAATCCCGTGGTGTGGCTCCAGTGTCACTAATCTGGAGGGCTTGTGGAGCAGGTCTCTGGGGATAGAAGTCTGAAAACTCAAAGTAGGGTTGGGGTTGGGGCCTATGGCATGGCAGGCCTATTCTGCATATGCTGAGGTGACATACCAGCATGGGCAGTTAGGGTGGGAGTCAGGCAGTGTTCAGGATGGAGTTTCTGCCCATGAGGACCGCTGAATATGAGGGCGGCCTCATGGGGCCATGGATATGTCTGCCTCTCTGGGTGTTTTGTGCAGTTCCAAATAGCAAGGTTTCATTCTTGGGGCAGTAGGAGTCTGATTGTATGGCTCAGAAGTCCCACATATGGAGGTATTTGAGACCAGACCACTGCGTATAGATCTGTAAAGAACCCACCATGGGGTTCACATAAGGCCTAAGGCCATGGCAGGTCCACGGTGCTGGGGTTGGGTAAGCTTTCCAGGAGGCTGTATTGAAAACAGGGCTCAAGCTGAGGATCAGAATGCAAGTTTTGGTCCAGGGCCGACTGGGAAAGTGGGCGTCGCCTCTGGGTTCATGCAGGATCTTCTACTCTGAGGGTTTTACAAAGCTCCAAATACCATGTTTTCCTTCTTTGGGGCAGTAGGAGTTTGGTTTTGTTGCTCAGTGCTCCCCATATGGAGATATTTGAGACCAGGCTTCTGGGGACAGACACCCGAAGACCCAAGTGAGGGTTAGGATAAGCACCTGGAACATGGCAAGCTGGATTTCCATGCTCTGTGTGGAGCTACCCAGGTGGCTGTGTTGAATATGATGCTAGAGTTGTAGGTCACAATGCGAGATTGTGTCCAGGGTGGCCTCTGAAATTGAGGTTTGTCTTAGAGCCAAGCAGGTTTCTCCTAGTCTGAGGATATTACACATCTTCAAATAGCAAGTTTTCCAAAGTTGTGACAGGTGTAGTCCTGTTTTATGTCTCAGGGGTCCCCCATATGGAGGTATTTGAGAGCAGGGCTCTGGGTATGGATGCCTGAAAACCCAACCTAGGGTTAGGACTAGGTGCCTATGGGTATAGCAAGCCCAAACTGCTGGCTGTGGGGAGAGATACCTAGAGGGCTGAATCTAAATCAGGGGTGAGGCTGAAGGTCACAATACGGTTTTGTGTCCAGCGTGGCCTTCAAATGCAGCAGTGCCCTCAGGGGCCATGAAGGATTCTTCTTTGCAGAGGGTTTTACACAGCTCCAGAAAGCAAGGTTTCCTTCTGGTGGGCATGAGGAGTTATGTTTTGTGTCTTAGGAGTCCCCCCAAAGGAGGAATTTGTGACCAGGTCTCTTGGCACAGATGCCTGAAAACCCAAGCTAGGCTTAGAAATAGCACCCAGGGGCATGGCAGGTCTGATCAACTTTCTCTGGTGGCAGCACCTAGGTGGCCTACTGGAGGTTGGGGCTCCGGCTGTGTCAGACTGTTCATTAGTGTCCAGGGTGGCCTACAAAAGTGGTGTGGCTTTGCGGGCTGTGCAGGTTTCTCCTAAACTGGAGATCTTTGAGCTTCATAGAACACAGTTTCCTTCTTTAGGACAGGCAGAGTCCTGTAGTTTGCCTCTGGAGTCCCCATTCTGGAGGGCTTGAGGGCCAGGACTCTGGGATCTGAAGTCTGAAAACACAAGCTAAGGTTTATGTTAGGGCCTTGGGCATGGCATACCTAATCTGCAGACCCTGAGGCAATCTCCAATGGATCTGAAGTTACAGTGAGTGTCAGATTATAGCTCAGCCTGGAATTTTGTGTCCATGATTTCCACCGCATGTGGGGGTGGCCTCCAGGGACTATGGAGGTTTCTCCCACTGCAGGGGTTTTTCACAGCTCCAAATAGGAAGCTTTTTTTTTCCCCCTGGGGGATTGGGGAAGTCCTCTTTTATAGCTCAGGAGTCCCCATTTTGGAGGAATTTGAGAGCAGTGCTCTCATTATGGATTCCTGAATAAACCAAGGTACAGTTAGGATTAGGGCCTAGGGGCATGGCAGGCCTGATCTCCAGGCTCTAGGTGGAGCTACCCAGGGGGATGAGTTGAAAACATGGTCCATCTGTGTGTCAAAATATGGGATTGTGTCCAGGGTGGCCTCTGGGTTTGGGATTAGCCTCAGGGCCAAGCAGGTTTCTCCAACCCTGAGCATTTTACACAGCTCCAAATAGCAAGGTTTCCAACTTGGTAACAGGGGGATTTCTGTTTTGTGGCTCACAACTCCCCATATGGAGGGCCTGAAGACAAGGCTCTGGGGACAGATATCTGGAAACTCAAGCTAGGTTTAGGATTATGGCCTAAGCATCACAGGTGTGATCTGCTGGGGATAGCTAACTTGGTGGTTGACTGGAGGTCACTTCTCTGGCTCTGTCAGACTCTGCAATGGTGTCCTGGGCATCCTACAAAAGTGTGGTGGTCTCAGGAGCTGTTTAAGCTTCTCCTAATCTGAAGATTTTGTGCAGCTCTGTAAGACCTTCCAGAGGTCCAGTAGACTCCTGTGGTGTGCCTCTGGATTCCCCAATGTGGAGGGCTTCTGGCCTGGGACCCTGGGGATAGAAGACTGGAAACACAAGCTGAGGTTAGCATTAGGGCCTAGGGCACGGCAGAGCCGATATACAGACACTGAGATGAGTTCCAGTGGATCTGAAGTTAGGGGGAGTGTGAGGTGGTCACTCTGGTTGGAGTTTCTTTCCATGAGGGCTGACGAATATGGGATTGGCCTCATGGGTCACTGAAGGTTTCTCCAGCTCTGGGGGTTTTATGCAGCTCCAAGTAATAAGGGTTCATTCTGGGGACAGGAGGAGTCCTGTTTTGTGGTTCATGGGTCCTCCATGAGGAGGGATCTGAGAACAGGCCTTGGGTTTGGACGTCTTGCAACCCAAATTAGGGATACGATTAGAGCCTTGGGTTATGGCAGGCCCAATCTGCTGGCTGTGGGGCAAGCTACCCAGGAGACTGAGTTGAAATCAGGGCTGAGGATGAGGACCACAATGTGCTTTTGTGTCCAGGACGGCCTCTAAAAGCGGGGGTGTCCTTAGGGGCTATTCAGGAGTCTCCTCCTCTGAGGGTTTTACATAGCTCCAAATAGCAAGGTTTCCTTGTGGGGGACAGGTGGATATCTTTTTTTTTGGCTCAGAGGCCCCCCTATGGACTGATTGAAGACTAAGCCTCTGGGGAGAGATGCCTGACATCCCAACCTAGGGTTAATATTTGGGCTTAGGGTCATAGCAGGCCAGATCTGCTGGCTGAGAGCTGAGCTATCTGGTGGGCTGAGTTGAAATCAGGACTGAAGCTGAGGGTCACAATGCAGATTTGTGTCCAAGGCGGCCTCTGAAAATGGCAGTGGCCTCAAGGACCATGCAAGACTCTCCTCCTCAGAGGGTTTTACACAGCTCCAAAGAGCAAAGTTTC